>OZ023247.1:22562660-22826488 GCA_964006365.1 Trididemnum miniatum | reverse complement strand
TACACGCTGTGCTGCTGAAGCTGCTGCTAATGATCTGCAACTATGCAAGAAGTCATTGCCTCTCGAAAAAAAAACGAAGTGTTCAGGGCCATAGCTACTGCTGCAATATCTGCATTACAAAGACATGTGTGGTACTTGTGTGAGGAGCTTATCCCATTCGCTCTGTGTTCTTGTCATTTGCAGGGGGAAGTAAGGAAAATCTGGCCGCCAAGTTGTTTCGTGTGTACCAACGGTTTTTTAAGGCGAGCATGTCTCCACAAAAGCCTGTTTTTCCATTAATATCAGAAGATTCAAAACGTGAAACCTTGGTAGGTGAAAGATCTGTCCATTATATTCCAACGCTTCAAAGTTACTGTTAATGATATTAAATTTCTTCAATATTCGAGCACAAGATGGAGCAACTTTGAAAGTTTTCGAAAACTCAAGGGATGGGTTTTAACAATCCATGTGACTAATGACTTAGCAGAAAGAGGCATAAAAATTCAGCAAGATTACAAAGGAAATCTTGACTGAAGACTCAAAACACCGAGAAATAATACTGCATTGTGTTGAGAAAGATCGTCAAGAACGACCTGACTTCCGAAAGTCAACTTTAGCTTGTTCATCGTCAGCACGATAACTTTTGGGGTGCCACCATGTATCATTTCTGGTGATTCGAGCAAAGCAATGGTTTTATATGCGTACTTTTGAATTCAGTTTAGCTGGACTTCATAAGGATACGTTCAAGTGCTTGTATTTCATTACTTCAGTGTAAATTGCACCCTCAGACAAAAGTTTGAGACCACTTAGCAAAAAAGGACAACATTTATATTCTAATTCTCATTAGTCACAAAACAGTGCCTTCTGAGTCATCATATTGCTTAAGGACCTTTGTCAGGCTTCTGTGTATTCTCTGTAATACCAACCGGCATTGTTAAATTAATGAAAAAAGAGGAGGAAAATGTTGAAAGAAAAACATAGGTAAAAAAGCATCTCTTAAAGCAACTCAAAGAGCTCCGGTTGTTGCACTTAGCAAGATGAAGCTATCTGAGCGTCAAATTGTTAAAACGTGAGAAGTAAGTAAAACTGCTGTGCATAATGCCACAAAAAACTAAAAAATGAAGGCACTTTTGCGGATAAGAAAAGAACAGGACGTCCCAGAATTTTCAGCAGCAGAGAAAAGCGCCTAATAAGGGAGGTAGTTACTCGCTCTCCCATAACTTCTGTATGTGTGTTTTCTTTTTGACATCTTGTAAATAAACTTGATTATAAAAAAAACGAGCAACTTCTTACGAGCGTAGAAGAAATTAAGTGGCTCACATGACTAAGTCAGTAACATTAGAAAGTGGTCTTGAACTTTTGTCTGAGGGTGTATATCCATCTGAATGAAAAAATTGTGCTTTCACTAATAGTTTTGTGAAAAACCCTCTCTGAAAAAAACCCTGTCTGAAAAAAAAATTAAAAAAAAATTTTTTTCAAACAACGTTTCAGCAAAGGAAAACAAAGCAATTATGATAGTTTTAGATAATAACCATAACTATTCTGCAAATTTTAAGGGGTTATATAAGCTTCTAGAATGTGTAATTCAAAAGATATACGTGATTTTGTGTTTTGGTACCCCCGCGATACCCCCCTAAATTTAAAAATAGATTTACATGGCCGTTTCTGAACCGATTGAGCTAAAAATTGTTTTGCACCGTTTTTTCACGGATTGGAACACTTCTAAGATGTCCTTTCATGTTTTTGTAGCAAAAGTGTATTTTCGAACGGCCCTAATGCTCATTCATTCTTAAAAGTTTTTTTGTGCATAACCAAATTTCAACAAAAATGAAAAAAACTCAAAAATATAGTTAAATCATAGGACGGAAAGACCTTTGCGTGTTCCAGTAAATCAGCCAACCTAACTATTTTTCTCAACTCTGCTTATCGTTATAGAGTTGAGCCCCTATGTTGCACTGCTTCAGTTTTGTTGTGGTATTTGGTAGTTTCTTCCCTGGTAGGTTTGTTGCGTCATTATTGCGTCGACAGTTTCATGATTGTGAACTGTTTATTCAGGAAGCTATTCCGAAGGCAGAAGCTCAATTGAAGGAAACAGCGAATCGTAGTGTTGAGATTAGCATCGATCGTGACAACTTCCTCACTCCTGACTCGTGCGGCGGAGTCGAAATGTGCAATAGAATCCGAACAATTAAAGTTAGGAATACACTCGACTCCCGACTGGAACTGATCGGCAAACAGGTGAGTAGAAATATAGCTACCATTATTTTAGGTTCAGACAAAGCATTAAAACTGCCACAATTTACTGCGCTTGGATTAGCGAGTTGCAAGAGATAATGGACCAAGCTCCGCATTTGTTTGTGCAGACTTTGCTCAGCACAATTCCACTGCTAGTTTGACTGGGCGAAATTTTAAGCTCCGGTTTTTCTATACTTTTTTAGAAAGACGTCTTGACGTGCTGTTATTTTTTAATTATGATTGCGAAGTTTTGTGAGTTGGAGTTCGTGTGGTTGTGCTCGATTCATCCCGCTGTGATCAGCATCTTAAATATTTAAGTGCTTGTCAATACGAAATTGCATGGATGTTGGTTAACTCATTACTTTCAACAATATTTTTAGTATTTTAAAGCACATGCATTAAAGTTGCACAGATTCGAAAATTTTAGCAGATGCCAGTTTTCTAGACTGAATTAATGTTGAGCCACATGTTTGATAGTTTTCCAGTTTGATGAAGTAGATCGATGTGTTCCGAATGACTCGCACACTCTTGATATTGCGACGATACAGCAACCTGACCAGTTGTTAGCGTGTGAAAATTTGACGGCTTGATAGCTTGCAAATTGTAGATACTAATCAAGCGAGGCGTAGATTTCGAATATTTGAAACTTGAAATCACTTAAACTTATGTTGATTGTTTTTTTGTGTTTACTCGCGGATTGTTTTCAGATGATGCCCGAAATACGAGAGGTTTTGTTCGGTAAAAATGAAAATAGAAAATTCTTATCATAAACAGAAGAAAAATCTTTCCCAGTCTGCGATGTTTTTCTCGCAGATAGTTTGTTCTTATCTTTATTAGTTACTATATGTGATTATAAATGTTAATATGTTGTTCCAAGTCTATTATTCCTTGGAGAGTTCCACCTGTTTTTGTTGTCGTGTTCGATTTGATCCGATCATCTGGAAGTAAATCATTGTGTGTTGTGTCGCCAATTGTTGAAAACTTGGAATTTTACGTTTTGGCCGAAGTTGTAGTTTGCAACTTGGGACTACTCATTAATATCTGCGAAGTTGGCAGCTAGCTTGTAACAGTGGTGTAGCCAGGATTTTTGATTGGGGAAGGGGGCAAACTTCATCGTCCGAACCGCAAAGAAAACGCTGCAATAAATTATCTCTTACCATAATGCCTCATTCAGAAGCGGATCCAGAAAATTTTGGTGGGGGGATGAAATTTTGAATTACGTTGAATGTTAACTATAAGACGTTAGACTCAAAAAAGGTGTAAATAAGCCCTTTGAAAAATGTTTTCGTGTCTGCGACGTATTCAGAATTTTTTTTGGGAGGGGACATCACGACACCACATCAAACGTAGTTTTTCCGGTAGAATTATGTTGATGCATATTGAGAATAAAAAAGGCTCTAGGGGCGTCCGGGGGCATGCTCCCCCGAAAAATTTTTGAAAATTTAGATGATGTAGCGGACATTTTAGTATCTGTTTAACAATTTTCAGGCGACATTTGTTTAAAATTTTTGCCCCTAATTCTGAGTGTTTCACCAAGCATGATGCATTTTGTTCGTACATTTTCGATTATGTAGGCTTAGGGCGTAAGGCTTATTGTTATCGAAAAGGCTCAAAATTATGGAAAAAATATATTCATCAAAAACGTGTTTAAAAATAGCTGGTGGGGAAATTCACCCCCCCCCCCTGGATCCGGCCCTAGCCTCATTGTTTAATACAGCATGTCTACCAAGCACATTGGTACGACCACTGTGTAGATAGAGCAGCCTTATATTCGTTAATTTTTCTCTTTTTTAGCTGTGACATTCTTAGTCAATCTTTTGAACCACGTTCGTTTGTAGCTTTTTCTTGAATCTTAGCTTGTTCTTATTTTCGACATTAATATTACGAATGTTCGATCATAATAGGGACTGTGGTTCAATATCGTCAAACTTCACCTGCCCAAAAAGCAGCATAATGATAATAACCAAGATTTATTGCGCTAACAAAAGGTTAATGTTACAGTCATAAAACCGTAAAACTTGGTTAAAGTTTGATTTTAAAAGTTCAATTAAAACAGCGCTGAGGTTGGTTAGGGATTTAAACATAATTTTTTTCCGCGTATCTTGCTTATTAGAAAAATCATCGCAGCGTGAGATAATTGATGCGCGCCTGGGTCTTGATAGAGATGTGCGTTTTTATACAGTGCGGAATGTGCTTGGTGCCGATTTGCTTGGTTCCGATAGTAACTTAAGCTTGGTAATAATGAGGAGATCTGGTCTACACTACTTGCCCTGGAAACATCAGACCAACCCAACCATAATAAAGGCTGCCGAGTTTTTTGTGCTGTACTTAGCTTTTTAGTAGTCAAACATATTTTGATTGGGGGGGCAGGCTCTTTGGGCCCCCCCTGGCTTTTAAAGACTCACTCTTGGCCTAGTTTCTGGTTTTCCACGATCTCTTTTTACCTAAATTCTTTCGATAAGTTCAAACAATATTGTGTTCATTGGAGTCCGCAAAGAAGAGCTTCGTAAATAAAGATACGTGGCAAATTGTCCTAGTGCCGGCGTGGTATTGTTGCAGCGAGGATTACCACTTTTGTTGACAACTATTCACTACATCTTTCGGCTTGTTGCAACGGCTTGTCAAGGTGCAGGCTAAAATCTTAGAACAGACCCGTTATGACCCTGGTGCTTCGTGTTCTTCACGATATCAACAACAAACAGATATATCGGTGCACGGTCGCTAAGTTGTACCTTATTCAAACCGCACAACTTCAAATGCTTCACTTTTCAATCTTGTTCAATAGAATGCACGCCGCTGACAACATAACGAGGAAAAAGACGGAATTCCGCGTGTGTACGCCGCGTTACATAGTCGTCACGGTTGGGAGGTTAGCGTTGAGCGTCACGTAGCGCGCGAACACCATTCGCCTCCTCCCGCTCGAAGCAAAGCACGAATACGATAAATCACAGAATGCTACGCCACGACGCTCCTCACCCCCCCCCCCACCAGCGCCTACCCCCGAAACCACTTGAGGCTGATCAATGAAGTACAGTAAAAATTTTTTTTGGAGTTTCAAAAAAGTGGTTTCCTCATTTGTGACAAATGGGCCAAAAATGACGTTGAAAATGGTTTTGGGGTGTTTCCAGAGCCGACGGCAGAGCAGTCAACTTAGGGGGGCCAAAGTTTGAAATTAAGCACAGAAACCGCTGTCTTCAAACGATTAAGCTTGTTGATTAGGGGTGCCAGGCTTGTCGATTGGGGGGGCTAGGAGATCGAGTTAGGCTTGAAATTTGTGGAATTATGCACTTAGATCAAAATCTGAAGCTATTGACGATTTATTCTTAACACCAAAAAAGTTAAATTTTAAAGGGTGCAATTTTTGGCCCAAGTCGGTGATGTAGTCCTCGAGGATGTCCTTGGCCTCGACCGTGTTGTCCTTGGCCTCGGCTCTCCTAGGCCTTGGATTTTGCGCTGTCCTCGGCTCGAGGACTCTATTTATTTAACATTCAATTGAACGATTGTTTTCACTAAAACGCAAGCTGTTTAAGAAAAATGGTCCAAATAACGATAGGCATTAGGGTAAAGTGAAACAAATTTTTGTTTCAAATCAATTTCCTCGAGGTCAAAAGTGTGCATTTAGTCTGAAAATATGCCTAAAAGTTGCTTTGCATGGTTGCAGGCAAAAATGACCGTAGTACCTCTCTCTAGTGATTTGTCCGACCCAAAATTTGTCATAACTTCTTAATTTCAAACAATAGAAAGCTAAGAGTTGCAGAACATCCTAGTTTATATCTACTCTAACCAGAAAAAGAGTTTTTGGCAAAAAACACATTTTTATCAAAATTTTTTATTTTCAAACAGATAAACGGTTGCTAACTTTCTATGATGACAATTAAACATTTTTATCTTTAACCTTCCAAATGTGTCAGAAACCAATGTGTATTTAGTTAATATGATTGAAAAAGACTTTCCAGTTTCATCGCGTACCTAGGGCCGGATTAAGGCAGGGGCTGATGGGCTGCAGGCCCACCACTATTTTAGAAGTCAATGAAGTGATAAAAGAACTGAGGTAGCGTAGGCTATTAGAAATCTCCCACCTTTTTAGTTTGTGTCTATTTGCACATATTGGACGTCGTTTCTACGCTGTTGCTTTTCGATCGATTCGCTTACATCAAAAAAGTCTGTCACTTTTTTGGAGTTCGCTGCAACTTTTTTCAGTTTATCTTCTGCTTCTCTTCTAGACTTTTCCAAACCGCTTTTATACTTCCTCATTCTTATTTTCCAATGAATTACTCTAGCCCACGTAATATGGAATCTCCTACCTTTCAAGCTACATACTAGAATCGACTATTGATGGTATTGGTATCAGAGATAGGCGGAGTCATAAAAAACTGACTCCGCATCCGCTCCGAGTCAGAAGACTTAAACTCCAAATCCGCTCCGAAATCTTATTTGTCGACAAATTTTAGAATCGGAATCCAAAAAATGCAGCCGGCTCCGCTCCTTGCCCATCTCCGACGGGTACCTTATAGGCCTAATAATGCAACTGTTTTGCGTTCTAATCCTTAGGCTGTACCTTTGACTGATGCAGTGGCGGCTCTGGGCAATAAAAATTGGGGAGGCAAAAATTACAAGGTGAGCAACATCCGAAGGTAGAATGTAGTAGAGCCACCAAAATAAAAACACCAATGGAATTTTCGTTGGGCCCTTACACTATGGTTTGAAATCGTAACCGTGGTTGCATAAAAAAGCACAGAACATCCGAGCCGAGTCATTGCAGTTATTTAGCATGTTAAAAAAATACTATGTTGCGCAGATCGAAGTAGGACTACAGCATTGTCACTTTTAAACTGCAATATACGGTGTAACTGATGACAAATATGGGCGTGGGTAAAGAATGCAGATCAATTGTTCTAATCTCGCCAATACTCATTCGACATAAAAAGTAGCGGAAATGTAGCGCAGTTAGTTAAGAGTGTCGTTTTCACTTTGACCAAGACCTCATGATTGTTCGGTTCAACTCTCGTCAAAGCTTCGTTAATGTGACCTTGGAAAAGATACTTGATTATCGCTGCTTGGCGATTTGTAACAGTAGTCAATTGATGAAGCACAAGAAAATTTGGAAACAACGGCAACTCCTGAGCGAATCTGGATTTCGTTTTGCACACACACAGCGCCTTCGCCGCTTTTAAGTGGCAAGAGGATAAACACGAAAAAAAACAATCAATTAATAATGCTGGGATGTTAAAAGTTGTTTTTCGAGTGATTTTATTTACTTATAGTACAGCTTTATCTTCCTGTTCTTTTTTCTCGCAAATCTTGAAATTACATCATCGCACCTACTAAACGTTCTTATCAGTTCGGCAAGCAGCGGTTTTTCGATGGAAATGTAGCCTACGCAAGGTTGGCGAGCCTTTCCTGGCAGAAAATGAAGTGATTTATCTACGCGACGAGTAAGACCTAGACTCAAGATCAGTTTCGGCGGCCTGTAAAATTGTGTGTCTAAAATAGTGCCGATCGTAAAATTCATTCGGAAGCGATCGGAAAACTTTCGTCATTCAGTGGCGCCAGCGTTATTGGCGGCCACTGAATGACGTAAGTTTTCCAATCGCTTCCGAATGGATTTTACGATCTGCACTATTTTACAGACGGCACAATTTTATAGGCCGCCGAAACTGGTCTTGAGTCTAGGCCAGGGGTGGGCAAACTTTTCGAACAAAGGGCTGCATTGCTAAAAATTTTGAAACCGAGGGCCGCACTGATTGGTAGAGCAAAATAAAAAGAGTCGTCACGACTGCAGATGTCCTAATTTCCACTCTAAATTCGGTAAAAAGCAAAAAAAGGTCCTCTCGTCCGCGCAGATGTCCTAATTTCCACTCTGAATCAAGTGAAGAACAAAAAAAAAGGTCCTCACGTTTGCAGATGTCCTAATTTTCTCTCAAACGTCCGCAAATGTCCTAATATTCCACTCAATATCAGCAAGGTGGAGATGGCACGGGCTGACTTTTTTGCAATCCGGACCGCCCATGGCCCGGAACCTCTTGCCCAGTAGCGGTAACCGACCCGGAAACTCATCCCAAAAACAAAGCCCAGCCCGCCCAAGGCTCATTCTTCTATAAACGTTCAACCACATTTATCAGAAAAATGAAAGTTGAAAGGGATTTCAAAAATTGGTAGTGGCTCGTTTGCGGGTCTCTTAGTGGCCCATGCCATCTCTACAGTAAGGACTAAGGAGCAAGGTTTATATTTCTGTAAGTGCCTGCGGGCCGCATAAAATGATCTCGCGGGCCGCATGCGGCCCGCGGGCCGTAGTTTGCCTAGATTCTAGGCCTTACTCGTCGCGTAGATAAATCACTTCATTTTCTCTTCGCCAAAGGATTAGAAACGAAATCCTTTCTCGTCGCATTGTTACTCGTTACGGGTTTTGTCTTACACTGGATGAAAGCGTATTTAGTTTACAGTCCGCAAAATGTACGACTTTTTACGTTGCCATTTTGTCTTGAAACAGAGAAAAGTGTTGATTCGTCTTTAGTCTGTATGTAATGTTAATTTTACAAATGGTACTGCATTGAAAAGTGTTCAAGTAAATCCTTTCTTGTTGCAATGTTTCTTTACAGTCCGCAGAATGCAGTCCAACTTTTTTCGTTACCATTTTGGCTTAAAACAGATTTAAAAAGCGCCGAAAACATCTTTTAAATTTAGGTAGTCTTGAAAAAGACTGTTTTTGAACCAAACATTTTCGTCTCGCTCTCTTCAGGGTTCAACGCGAGAGTTAATTGAGAAGGAAAAAGGTGGTCTATATATTATCATCAGCTTCATCGAAAAATCTGTAACAAAAAAGGAAAAAGGGCTGTGATTGGTTGCTTGACGGACGGATTGTGACGGACGGTTGACGTTGACGGACGGACGGATTAAAGGTTGACGGATGGATTAGCACAATCCGTCCGTCCTTTAACAACCAATCACAGCCCTTTTTCCATTTTTGTTGCAGATTTTTCGATGAAGCTGATGATAATATATAGACCACCTTTTTCCTTCTCAATTAACTCTCGCGTTGAACCCTGAAGAGAGCGAGACGAAAATGTTTGGTTCAAAAACAGTCTTTTTCAAGACTACCTAAATTTAAAAGATGTTTTCGGCGCTTTTTAAATCTGTTTTTTTTTTAATCTGTTTTGAAATTTTGTACCACCAAAAAGCTTTTCATTTTGGTTTAGAATGGGAAAAGCGCGCAATTGGCCGTAGAGTGCATGCGAAACGTATTTTACAAACGGCGCCTCATACTACGCCGCTCTTGGAGTTTTGCGCGAAGTGACGCCCTCAGCACCATCATAGAGCTGATTAAAGTTCCACACAACAGAAGAAATAAAAAAATGTTTCTTTAATTCTTATCGAATGTTTAAAATTGAATACGTCGAGCTTGCATTGAAGCAAACTCAGAAATTATATCGTCAAAAGATAATGACTCGACTAAAGCACTTTCAATAAACAGTATGCTAGCGCAGACAGTCTGTCTTCTCCCATCGTCGATCTCAAGTATGATTTTATTAACTTAAGCTTTGAAAAGCTTCTTTCGCAGCTTGCGATGGAAACAGCAGCAAGAATGAGCTAAAGTTTAAGACTCAAAAATAAACTTAAAGTGTTGATTCACATAAGCGATGTTTGCTTAACCACTGCAGCATGTCCAGCGCGGTAGCGTCATTTTTAAATGTAAAACCACTGGATTGCACTAATCCACTGGTCGGCAACCTTTTTTTAACGCGGCCCAGATCACCCTTTCAATGGCTATTGAAGTTATAAGAGTCATGGTCAAACCTAGCGAGTTTAATGCTCCAGAGACAGACGCTGTATATCCACTCGGACACCTCATCGGTAATTTCAAAATAAATCAAGGGCTATTGAATTTTAAACATCAAGTTGATACACTTATGTGTTCTGCATTGTTTGATATTGTACTACTCCAACCATTGAATGACGAGCTTTTCATATATATTTTGAAAAACGATGCCTTAGTACAAAACGATATGTGTTTACTGTTTAATATATGCTTGCTTTACCCATATTAATGGCATAGAAATCAAATGTGGTTACTAGTTGCCCCACAATTTGCAGTTACATCCCCATATTATAAATCGTCATTAGTGATAGGCAATAGGGCAGCCAGCATTGCAGCGACAAACGGGGGGTCTGGGGGGCGAAGCCCCTCAAGGTATAATAGGTATTTTTAAAGAGTGAACACCCAGTCAAAAAGGTCACCGTACGCCACTGGTTTACACAGCCTGCAATTAATCTTCCGCTACTCGCGTATTGCCGTTCTAAAGTTATTGTGCATCTTTTTGCGGTTATACATCGCTTGTTTCGACAGTTAGTAAGTTGTTTCTCCACGTTTGACCTAATTGCGCTGTCATGCTAAAATAAGTAAAAGAATATTTGAATTATGCATTTTAAACTACAAGGGTGTCAAAATGACACCTTCCGTCATTAAGGGTAAATCAAAATTTCAGTCTTTTTAGTGTTAAAATAGCAAGAAATGCTATTAGTTTAAAAAGCGCTTCAAAAGTTATTGCCAATGTCCAATTTACTGACCATGTAAAGTGCCTAAAACACAATCAATTCTCTTGAAATTTGTTTTAAACGATAGCTAAGATCAAGACCTTTACGATCCACTTGAAATTTTTAAAATCCAACAAGCACGACTAAAGTTATGATATTTTTTGTAACACTTTCAGTCGTTTTTACGTCATGAAAAGTCGGTGTTTGTCCAAGCGAGTAATTCCAAGATGGCGAATCGAAGCTCCAAATTGTTGCGCTTATTCTCGCGCCATGCGCAATCTAGTTGTAGCATTACATATCTATGGCTGTAAGGCGTCAGTTTCAGTTTGGATTTCCAAAATTTTCTTGAAAACCAGATTTTCTGAAGTTTGAAGTCTTTTTGTTTTGCCATAACGCACAAGAAAGCACAAGTAGGAAACAGCGAAAAGACCATTACTCGGTCATGTAGGTCAACTGCACCTTTTGCCATATCTTACTCTGACGTCAATTAGTAAAAAGTAAACGCAAACACTCGCACATACAAAATAATAAAAGATTGAGCAGGTTGTCAGTGACGGCATACCTTTACGCAGCAGCGTACGCAGAAATTTTCTGAGGGGGGGCGCGCGAAGCAGTGTGCCCTCAGGATTTGGCAAAAGGAGAGGTGCAACCGGGGGTCTGGGGGCGAAGCCTCCAGCCGCCGGAGGCTAAGGGGGTCTAGGGGCTGCGCCCCCAGCCGCCTACAAATTTTTGCGGTTTTCACATAAAAAACACTCATTTTAGCACACTTTTTTATTGAAAAAGGGCATGCAGTGAGTGCAGTTACTATAGACCAGTGTGGTCTAAGACTGAGAGCATTAAGGGCCGCATAAAGGTTTGAAAAAGCTTTGCGGGCCGCAAAGATAAAATCTAGATTTTAACCATAGGCAGAGAGATTGTTACTCTACCATTGACACTATTTGCCTAACCAAAATGTCTTACGTTTCATGCTTGTTTAAGTCTTAAAAATTGGCGGTAGCGCAACGTCGTATGAAGCTGTTAGATGTGCAACTGAATCACATTTGGCAAAGCTTTTCAACATACCTTTTGCTTAAAATAGTTTCTCTTTAATTCTTTCAATATTGCTTCCCTTATGGAAGTTCCCTGATACTGACCGTATTTTTTCTCATTTAGCGTCTTGTAATGTCGCTGAACATAACTCTTTGGGAACAGATATTACTTGAGGACACATCAAACATTGTGTTTTACCATTATTAATGACGAAGAAATATCTGTCCTCCCAGTTAAAATTGAACTCTCTGTTTTCCTCGGACACGTTTTTGTTGGCACTCATTTCATGGTGAAAGTTAGTGCGACTCACTAAATTTCGTAACTTTTACGCTGCACATCTCGCTGAAGATCGTTTTGAAAAGGCCCACATGACAAGTATGCGAGATGTTACATAACCTGCATTAGTACGTAGTAAATGTCTTAATGTGACGTCAGATGCATTTCTACTTCAAAATGATGCGTTCAAGTATACTATGAAACATTCTCGTTATCATTCTAAGCTTGCAAATTTCTCGCCTCTTAGAAAAATCACGTCTTTAATGCGAACGAGGAAATTTCTAAGCCTTGTTAGATACAAAACAGGCAACGAAGATTAAAGTGTTCGAGGGCCGCACAAAAGTTGCCCGCGGGCCGCATGCAGCCCGCAGGCCAAGGTTTGGACCACACTGCTATAGACAATGCAAAAATATTTTCGCAACTTATGTCTAAAAGCAAAAGCTTGGCTAAAATAAGTGAAAGGAGGCTGCAATTTAGTTTGTGAAATTATAGACTGAAAGTTAGGTTTTAGCACCTTATTACAGGGTCAAAGGGGGGCATGGCACCGTGCCTCCCCCCCCCTTGCGTGCGCCTATGGCGCGAAGGAAATTTTCTACATTAAGGTATGATTTTTCTAGCAGTATCTGAGCGACACAGGCTTTTAACATGTATCGAATAAGGCCTGAGGGGGGGCGCACGCGTAGAAGCCCCCCCCCCTGCGTACGCTACTGCCTTTACGACAATCAGAAAGGGGAGTTTAGCTTAGGATTCAAACTAATATAAAGCAGTGTTTAAAAAATAGGGTAAAAAATAATAACTAAAATACCAACATCCTTCAATACTTCAGAAAACATAAATTCACCATTCCAGTCAAACTCTCTACGTGGCCAGGGTGAAGATCAACAACTAAAAAGCAATGTCCTTCCTGGCCTACCGGACGGGAAGTCATGACGACTTCCTCTTGTTGGGTCAGAGGCTATAACAGCACTCCATCACCAACAGTGCAAAGCACTCCAACAAATCGTACCGTAGAGCGACAACAAGAGGAAGTCGTCATGACTTCCCGTCCGGTAGGCCAGGAAGGACATTGCTTTTTAGTTGTTGATCTTCTTCCTGGCCACGTAAAGAGTTTGACTGGAATGGTGGCGTAGCCACACGAGTGGATATGCGTACCACAAAGGTTAAATTCTTTAAGAAATATTTATCCGAAGGGATGAGTGGTCCTGGAAAGATCATTCGTCCTGGAAGATGAATGTTTCTTACCTGAGGGCGGCTGATGAAGGCTAATAGCTAGAAACAGCGCTGTCTCGCTCTACGGTACGATTTACTGGAGTGCTTTGCACTGTTGGTGATGGAGTGCTGTTATAGCCTCTGACCCAACAAGAGGAAGTCGTCATGACTTCCCGTCCGGTAGGCCAGGAAGGACATTGCTTTTTACTTGTTGAAAACATATATTACAACTTCAGAAAACAATATGTACACAAAGCACGAGAAAACAGAAACTTTAATTTTGGAGAGGGTAAAAATACATTTGAAGGGATACAGATATCAACTATTTAGTTACAGTATCAATTTGAGTTTTCAGGTTTAGGTTTGGGTTTCCACCCTTGGTTGCGACACACAGATTTTTTGAGCGAAGAACAGTTTGTTACAGCCACTCGGAAGGAATAGGCTACTTGGAGTGTAAGAGGCAATCAAGTTTTTAGATTCTATAACGAAATATGCAAATAGGAAAAAAAGCTAACGTGGGTATGGCGTCACCCCCTATCCCCCTAAAAAACTCATCGGTTTTAGACAATTCAGAAAAATGGTCCTAAATCGAAGTGGGGGGACATGTTCCTCCCAGTCCCCCCCCCCCCTGGCCACGCCATTGATTCCAGTCTACAAATATCAAAACCACCGCGTCAAAAGCAAATTTCAAAAAATATTTCTGACTTTAGCTGCTTTATAAAATACAACAATAACAACAACAAACCGATCCAGAACAGAAATGCCACGGCAGAAACCAAGCCAGAATATCGAGGAAATCAACAATCCATTTGAGGTAAATGCAGCAAGTCGAAAATTCCAATTGATATTTCAAGCTGTTCAATTATATACACATTTTAAGCATTTAAATTACACAATTTAGCAATTAGCCAAACAGACAAGAATAAAAAACGAAAAGATAGGTTAGTATATAAAATAATTGACAATCAGTGAGCTCAAGCCAAGTTACCAGTAGCAATAATAGTAATGATCTAACACCAGCCATACATAAATGACAATGCAGAGAAAATTTATAACAGAAAAAAAAAAAAAAGCAGTTTATAGAGCAGTGTGGAGAAAAACAAAAACAAATAGTCTTTAGAAACAGCAAGAAAGCAAGCAATTTCTACACATTGCAATTTTTCACAACTAATTAATCTTTTAAAAGCATCAGATTCACAGCTACACTTAAAAAGTTATCAATACACATATGAAGCTCAAAAATAAAAATAAAAAAAATGAGAATAAAAACACAGAATGGCAAGCAGTGTGTGGAAACAGTGGGGTGCAAGAGTATGAAGCTCAAAAAAAATAATGATAAGAATAAAAACACAGAATGGCAAGCAGTTTGTGGAAACAGTGGCGCGCAAGAGTAACGAGTAGCGGTAAGAGAAAGCAAGCATCAAAAACACAACGCGCATTTTCACAAACAGTTAATCTTATAAAAGCTCCAGATTCACAGTAGTTTCATCACTTAGGAAAAAAAAAAGAAACAACAAAAAACACTACTATTGAGGTAAGGACTACTGCTTACAATATAGAGACATTTAGATTGGTAAGAAACTACTGCTTATGGAGACATTGAAATTGGGTAAAAACTACTGCAGGTAAGAATTACTGTTTACAGTAAGGAGACATTGAAAGTGGGGCAGTAGGGTGCTAATTATCTGCAGAAAAACCAAACAAGTGCAACCTTCATACCAGCAGCAGTTGCTTCCTATTCTGTCTTCCAGCAGGAACTTATCAGTGGATACAATTGTCAGTGGATATAACAATACAAATTACAAAATGACAATCTAAAACCATTTTACGTCCTCATTTTCAATAAATTTACACACTTTGCGTTTGAATTCAGGTAAGGATAGACTTAAAACTATTGTAGCGATGGCGCTTCAGTTTTTGTGACGTCACGCTTTTCGCTTCGTATATGTTCTATCCTTTGACAGTACATTTGTAGTATGCTTTGATGTACAGGATACATTTTCCGATTCATTAATTTCTAATCAATCTCTTGTACTTCGAGAAGCGCGAATTGTCAACTTCGCCTTTTCTCATAAAAGTTTTATAATTGATAGTGGATTGCTAATGGTTTGATTTTTTCTCTGAAAATTTAAGTGATTCTTACAACTAGATTAGCGTATTGAGCGGGGTTCTACAATTGTGCATGCGGTGTTACTATGCTTCCATTTGAATAAGTTTTCAGAATCTATCGGAATAAGGCGATAAGACTTGTGTAATGTTAATTAGCTTGTGTTGACTTGACCGTGTGGCCTACTAAGAAGAGGCGAAGTTTATGGCCTATTGGATTATTTCATACGGTAGACTACCAAAGCTGTTGCAGCCTTTCCCATCATTATAAGAAGGATTTTAATGTTAGCTAACTAGAGTTGGTGAGTCATACGTTTGCGTATCGGTAACACCCTCTAGTGTTCACTAAACTATGTTGTCAGGTAAGTTATTCCAAGTATTAATGATTCGATTTGAGAAAAAATATTTTCTGCAATCAAGGTGAATGTGTTTTTTTGTTAACTTATATTTGTGACCACGAGTATTTGTGCTTTTTTCACAAGCGTATTGAAAAACTTTTGGGGCATCTAACGGTGACAAATTATGGATGATTTTATACACTGTAACAACATTACATTACACACCAGACATCTCTGCTGCAATGAGTCCAACTTCAAAATGCTCAGTCGTTCCGAGTAACTTGTGTTGAAAAGCCTTTTTATGCACTTTGTGGCACGCTTTTGGACTTTTTCAATTAAACGAATGTCACGTTGCAGAGCGGGGTTCCATATGGTGAAAGCAAATTCCAAATGGGGCCGAACTAACTGTTTATACAATTATAGGAATAGGCCTACATGTTCATCACGACTAACTATTGTTCGTATAATGATTGCCAGAATTGACTCTGCCCGTTTAACAATTTTGGAAACATGCTGCGAAGACTTTAAATTTGAAGATATCAAGATCTTTAACAATGCTAGCATTTGGCATGGGTAGACCACCTAGGTGGTAATGATGTTTAGGTTTGTTATTTCCAAAGTGCATTATTGAGCATTTATTAACATTGAAGCGAAGTTGCCAACATGATGCCCAAGAATTTAGCGAGTCAAGATTATGTAGTAATATGGAAGGAGACAAATTGCTAGATCCACTTTGAGAAGAATAAATTTTAATATCATTTGCATATTTTAGGATAGTTGTGTTTTGAAGACAGTCATCAATATCGTTAACGTATGCAATAAAGAGAATAGGACCCAGGCAGCTGCCTTGAGGGACTCCAGGAATCATCTGCTTTGGGCTGCTATGTAAGCCTTCAACTACTACAATTTCTATGCGGTTGGTTAATCAAGATCGTATCCAGTTCAAAAGAAGTCCCTTAACCCCCAATGCGGATAATTTTCGTAATAACCTCTCATGTGGTACGGAATTAAACGCCTTGGAAAAATCCAGGCAGGCAGCATCAATCCACGAGCCATGCTCATCTGAGTAGGTGATTAATGAGTTAGTGATTAATAAAATATTAATAAATGAATGTCTTTTATTTTACAGAATAAAATACCGGCGGCTTTTATTTCAACAAAAATGACAACGCAAAACAACGATGCGAACTGAACTTGATGGCAACTTTTTGCTAAAAGCACTTCGTTACGCTTGATTGAGCGTTAGTGTAAAAAGCGTCTATTTTCCGGCTTAAAGCTTAAAGTTAAAAGCTAGCTTTGTTGAGCTGGGTGGTAGACAAAAGCAAGGTTCTTCTTTCAATATTTTGTTGAGCTGGATGGTAGACACAAGCAAGGTTCTTCTTTCAATATTTTAATTGTGGTATTGTATCTGGTACTCTTTAATGTAGTGCCAGCATTTTATTTACGCATATCCTTGCCATTCAGGCATTCAGCCCTTGCAACTGCGGTAGTCAAAGCCTATGGACGACTGCCTCCGAAATTTAACGATTCGTAAGGACCAAGGGTACGTGTCAGAAGTAAACAGTTGCGATAGTGGACATGAAGCTGTCAGTTTGCCAGATGAAATTGTACCAGTATCGGAAATATCGATATTGAATGAAAAAGATTCTGATGAATTGAAATTGGAATTGGCAAAGATTAAGCAGGTAAGGATTGCAGTAGGCTTAAGCCAGATTCACACTGGCAAACAGCACAGTCCTACTAAACACCGCAAGGAACTACAAGGTACTGAAAACAGTGCAAAGAACTACAAGGAACTACAAGATACTTTTAAACGAAGTACAAAGTAGCTGAAAATTTTACAAGTAACTACAAAGTACTTTTAAACCAACGACAAGGTACTTGAAAACACTACAACTGCTACAAGGAACCACAAGGTACCTTTAAATCTACAAAATGCTTGAAAACACTACAAGGTACTTTTAAACCAACCACAAGCAAGGTAATTGAAAACTCCGCTTAGAGCTGCAAGGTGCTTTTAAACCAACTACAAAGTATATACTTGTAAACTCTACAGGGTCGGGAGGTTGGGGTCGGGGGGTGGAGTCGGGGGAGGTTGGGGTCGGGGAGGTGGAGTCGGGGGGTGGAGTTGAGGGGGTTGGAGTCGGGGGGTTGGAGTCGGGGGGTGGAGTTGAGGGGGTTGGAGTCGGGGGGGGGTCTGGGGGTTGGAGTCAGGGGGGTTGGAGTTGGGGTCGGGGGCGTTGGAGTTAAGGGTGGGGTCGGGGGGTTGGGGTCGAGGTTGGGATTTGGGGTCAGGGGGTTGTAGTTGGTTTGAAATTACCTTAGTTGATTTATACCGGCGCTTGGTGCATCGGTTAAGAGCGTCCACTTGGTAGCCGGTAGACTGGGGTTTTATTCCCAGTCGGGTCATACTAAAGACTTTAAAAATAGTATTTGCAGCTTTTGCGCCAGGCGCTTGGCACAAGCGGAAGTGAGAAGGGTTTTGTGTATGTGTTGTTCTTCATGTATGTCCCTTGACAGCATTCAATCATTCGTGATTGAAAATTGTAATGGGCTGACAATTGAAAATGGCCTAAACAATGTGTGCTTGCACCCGCTGTCCCGTACCTTTGCCTTTTACCTTTACCGGTACAAGTAGGCTACCTTGTAGTTTCTTGTGCTGTTTTCAATTACCTTGAAGACTAGTTGGTTTAAAAGCACCTTGTAGTTCCTTGTAGGCGTAGTTGGTTTAAAAGTACCGTGTAGTTCCTTGTAGTGTTTTCAAGTACTTTGTAGTTGGTTTAAAAGTACCTTGTAGTGTTTTCAACCAGCTTGTAGTAGTTATAAAAGTACCTTGTAGTTCCTTGTAGTGTTTTCAAGCATTTTGTAGGTTTAAAAGTACCTTGTAGTTACTTGTAGTGTTTTCAACCACCTTGTAGTTGGTTTAAAAGTACCTTGTAGTTCCTTGCAGTGTTTTCAGCTGCTTTGTACTTGGTTTAAAAGTACCTTGTAGTAGCTATAAAAGTACCTTGTAATCAGTGAGGGGCACGATAAACCTTTCTGTACTAAAGCGATAACGATAATCGATAACTTTAAAAAAGCCCTGGGCGATATCGATAATCGATAAATCTCGATTTCTTAAAGCGATATCGATAATTTATCGCCGATGAATTTTTCCAATAAATGTTGCGGTAAATTTTCAATGTGTTTGACGAAGTTTTGTTTTGTAAGTCGAATTGCAAAAATGTTTTTTCTAGATTTTTCAAGAAAAGAGAGTTCACGGACTCTGCTGTGAAATTAAGCCAAACAAAGAAATAATTTTTGAAAATTACAAAAGTCTTAATGGACACTGTATTTTTCCCATAGTGCCTACTCACTGACTTTGAAGTTTCAACACTGCGCGCATAAATAATCGTTTATCGCGATAAATTATCGACGATAACAAAATATACAACAAAAGCGCTAACGGTAATCGATAAATCCAAACTATTTTGAGTGATAATGATAATCGATAAAAAGTTATCGCTGATAACTATCGCCAATAAATTATCGCGATAAATGCCCATATCTGCTTGTAGTTCCTTGTAGTGTTTTCAACTACCTTGTTGTTGGTTTAAAAGTACCTTGTAGTTCCTTGTTGTGTTTTCAAGCATTTTGTAGGTTTAAAAGTACCTTGTAGTTCCGTGTAGTGTTTTCAGCTGCTTTGTACGTTTGCCAGTACCTTCGCCACATGGTAACTTTGCCACAGTAACTTCGCCACACAAACTTCGTCACATGGTAACTTCGCCACACTTTGAGAAGGTGAAGGGAGATGTGGGGATAGTAGGAAAATGTGTTGGGGTGTGGGGGAGGAAGAAGGGATGTGGGAAGAGGTATGAAAGGAGGTGTAGGAAAGTGTGATGGGTGTGGGGGAGGTAAGGGGAGATGTAGGGAAAGGTGAGGGTAGGGAGATGTGGGAAATTAAAAGTGTGTTGGGGCCCCACACCTCAACACATTTCCCTACATCTTCCCCGTTACCTTCCCCACATCCTCTCCCCACGCACCAACACACTTCCCCACTCACCCCACACACTTTCCCCCACCCTCCCCACACTTCTCCACTCCTCACACATCTTTCCTTACCTCCCCCACACCCCAACACATTTCCCTACATCTCCCCCCACACCCCCATATCTCTTCCCACAGCTCCCCTGACCTCCCCCTACACCCAAACACACTTCCTTATTCACCCCATGCACTCTCCCACACCTCTCTCCCCACATCTTACCCCACAGTTTCGATTATGTGGCGAAGTTACCAAGTAACTCGAAAAGCCCAATAAAATTTTTTACGGCAACCGGGAATTTAAAGTCTTGTTTTGGTGTAGGCAATGTAAATTTTCGATGTATGAAAGTGTGGCGAAGTTACCATGTGGCAAAGTTGCTGGCAACCCTTTGTACTTGGTTTAAAAGTACCTTGTAGTTCCTTGTAGTGTTTTCAAGCATTTTGAAGATTTAAATGTACCTTGTAGTTCCTTGCGGTGTTTAGTAGAACCCCAAACAGCATGACAACAATTAAAAATCTTCAAGCGCTTAGCAATTTCAAAATGTCAGTCTTGAAATGATGGCATGATGTTGTATCAGCAAATACCTAATGCACACCACATGCGATACAATCATTTCCATGGGAAATGCATATAGTGACATTGGCTTTGCTGGCTCTTACTGGTAACGGTTGCGAGTTGGTACTGGTATCGGCAGAAAAAACCCATACTGTCCAGTGGTTTCTATTGCTCAATTTAGAACTAGAAAGATTTATTTCAGTCAACAACTACAGCTATAACGGAATTGGTACCGGTACAGGTACGGTAGGTAAAATATTTGTAAAGCAATTTTGCTACTTTCATCTACCGTCTAGCTGTCTAGTCTAATAACTAAATTTCGCCAGTCGCAAGTGGGTCAACAATGGAAAGTTTGCAAAATTTACTCTGCTGGGCCACTGCACCTGATTACTGTTGATTTTAATGCTACAGTAGCATTTTAAACTTGGAAGCGTCTATTTCACCGGAAATTCCGGTTACCGAAGTTCGAAAATCGTGGTTTGTGGAACCGGAAACATCCCCTAATGGTTCTCCTACTGTGAGAGTCACACTACAGGAACCGAAAACGGTTACGCAACTACAATTTTTCAAACTTCAGTAACCGGAATTTTCGGTGAAATAGACACTTTAAACTTACATACCAGTACATACACTGTACGATATATACCTGTACTGGGTTGCCAGTAACTTCGCCACAGAAACTTCATCACATGGTAACTTCGCCACACTTTGAGAAGGTGAGGGGATATGTGGGGATAGTAGGAAAATGTGTTGGGATGTGGGGTAGGAAGGGAAGATGTGGGAAGAGGTATGAGAGGAGGTGTAGAAAAGTGTGTTGGGGTGTGGGGAGGTAAGGGGAGATGTAGGGAAAGGTGAGGGGATGAGGTGAGAGAGGAGATGTTGGGAAGTGTGGGAGGAAGAGTGTTGGGGCTCCTTATCCCAACACACTTCCCTACACCTCCCCCATTCCTCTCCCCACATCCTTTACCCACACGCCAACACACTTCCCCAATCACCCCATACACTCTCCCACACTTCTCCACTCCCCACACATCTTTCCTTACCTCCCAACACACTTCCCTACACCTCCCCCCGTACCCCCCATACTTCTTCCCACAGCTCCCAACACACTTCCCCAGACACCCCATGCACTCTTCCACACTTCTTCCCACATCTTCCCCCACAGTTTCGATTATGTGGCAAAGTTATCATGTGACGATGTTACCTTAGTAAATTCAACTGGAAATGCCCAATAAAACTTTTTACAACAACCGGGAATTTAATGTCTTGTTTCGGTGTAGGCAATATAACTATTCGATGTGTGAAAGTGTGGCAAAGTTACTGTGGCGAAGTTACCATGTGGCGAAGTTACTGGCAACCCCTGTACTGCATACTGGTAACCTTCATAATATTAACTTGAGAGGAGGCTACTAATGGAAAAGTAAACAAAAATTCAGTAAGGTTGAGGGAAGCTTTCAAAAGTTTAATCACCGTAAATTCTTCTGGCTCTGTTAAATATTTGTACCAATGATTAATACGGTGATTACAGACTAGCTTATTCACATTTTAATGCATAGCAGATTAATGCTAGGCTGTTTCATTCCTTACCAGGTATTATATGAAAAACATTGCAGAAACTCTGTTAAAGATCCGAAATTTGAATACGGTAGCTACTCTCTACGAGATACAAAATGAATCAAGTTTTGGAGCCAAACCACAGATATCTCGAGAAATCATGCGACATAACCAAGTCAAAGCACTCTCGATGCACCTAACAACAACAAAGTAGAACTTTGTTCCACTTTGTTGAGACGTTGTTCAAAGCAAGTTTTTCTGTCAGGCTGTCGTTTTTGATGCATTGTTATTGTGCGAAATGGTTCAGTATGAATTGGTCGTTGTGTCTATGCATTGCTATAGTGTCGACAGCATCATACGATGTGATAACGACGTCAGTGTGAATCAGTCTTTAGGTACCGGTGTCTATTTGTCCAAGTCCTACAAGCCTATATGGTTTAAAGAAAATATCTTCTTTTAAATATATGATAATTATGGTCTTAAGGCATGTGATAAGTCATTGCCAAAAGAGGGCGCTTGCGATGCAAGATTGCTGCCCAAATATTTTTAAGCAATTGCTTTGACGCTTGCAGCACAAGGGCTTCTCCCTATGTTTTTAGCAAGTGTGAATTTGCCCAAATGTAAATTTTATTTGATATCTATGGTAATTAAAGAAAGTTTGATCCAATTTTCGCTCTAAGTTGAGTTGCCTGGGTATGAAACTTGTTTTGCTCCAAAATATTGAACACTTTGATTCAAATTCGACCAAAAATCACCATTTCATTCTGCAAGCTTAAGTAAAATTTTTAAAAAATTTCTCATTTTTCCCAAAGTTTGCACCTTAGAGGAAACACACAGTAAGCACGAGCAGTTTGAAGCAAGGTCAAGGCAAGTGCAATTCATATTTGCTTACTGTTATTGTTTTTCAAACAACTGTGATTAAATCAAGTTGAAGAAAAACATTGACAAGGAAGGTGCAGGTAAGGGTTAAGATCCTCGTGGTTAATTACGTTGGTGTACCGGTGTTGCCATGCGCGGATTCTGGGTTTATTTTTTTGCTATAAAAATTCGGACAAATGTCCGAAATTGCTCAAAAAATTTCGGACATTTAATTTTTTCGGCAAGATTTATGAACGAATGATTTTACAAGTTTACTAAATCAAATGTTAATAATTAAGCTACTGCATTTCACAAAAACACGAGACTAGTTTTGAAAACGAAACTTTAACCACGTTTAGTTTTTTTTTTGACTGTGTACCATACCAAGATGGGGGAATTCCGCTAAGTGCCTTTCCTAACGGCATAACAAGTAAACTTGCCCGCTTGTTCTTCACACTGTCCCTTCAATGCTGAGCGTCAAGCAGGGAAGCTCGTGAATACCAATTTTAAAGTCATTGGTTTGACCTGACTCGGAATCAAACCCAAATCTACAGCTCCCGAGGTGGACGCTCTTACCACTTGGCCATCTGAGCTGTTTAAATTCGATGACCTTGATTGAAGGAACCGATTTTATACGAAAATGATCTGTTTTAAATTACTTTCTTACGAAGACGCAATAATTACCCTCATTTTCCAAAAATCTATTTTAGTTCAATATTTCACAACTTCACTCAAAATATCAAAAGCAACAAATTGTTTGAAGTTGTTATCAAAGTCTCGAGGGAGTCCAAATCACGAAGCCCATGCACGATATCGCAGTAGCCACAAGGGTTCTAAAGGTCTGGACATAATTCCCAAATATGGTATAACACAAAAACAGTTTCTTCTTGCTGACAAGTGAGAATGTTGCAATAAGCACGCATGTTGCAAACAACTCGATTAGAACGTTACAGTGGCAACGCTTTAGTTGCAAAAAGAAACTTGCAAAATTTTAGTAAATTTAATGAGCATGGAGCCGCTACATGCCCGTGCAATTGTTGTGCTTTAAGTAAAAGTTTTTCGGACACTTTGACCGGAATGACTCCAAATATTTCGGACATTAAGCAAAAAATTCGGACAATGTCCGAAAAAAAAAAAAAAAACACAGCGCAGATTTATGGGGGGGCCCAGGGGCCTGTTAGCAAATGTCATAATTAGTATCAAAATCTGGAATGCTTTAAACTAAGATTCAGGAAGGTCTTTTGAGTAGCAGCGTTTTCTGTGATCAAAGTCCTTTCTTATAAACGGCTAGGCTGCTATTGTTACTTGTTAGGCCTACATCATAATCCATATGAAAGTCAGAAATAAATTCATGATGAAAAGGTTGCTTGGACTGCCTATTCGGTGAATCAGTATTGTGGAAAAGCATAATACAGATAAAGAGTTCGCTTATTTTAGTCGTAAGGTCAAGGCCGGCGCCGAGGGGACCTGGCTGTCCCAATCAACATGCTTGGCCCCCTCAATTATCAAGCTTACTCTTTTGAAGACAGTGGCTGTTGTGCTGAATTTCAAACTTTGGCCCCCCCTAATAAACGCTTACCCCCCCCCCCCTTCAAGTCAACTGCTCTGCCGCCGGTTCTGTGTAAGGTATTGAAGTAGCCTACTGATATGCCATTGTGCTTTGGAAATCTAGGAACTGTAGTTCAGCTCAGTAGCGTTCTTGTAATACGATACTATAAGCCGAGTGTTTAGAGCCGACAAGCCCTATTTCTGCCAATTAGGATACTACCTTGCTTTCTTTAACTAGCATGCATTAACCAAAAGAGGGCAGTTACTCCCTTCCTCTGGCAAAAATTAGTCCAAGATATAAAAACAAACTAATGAAATTGAACTATTGACATGGACTACACTTGCTGTCAACAGCCAACACAAACAGTCAACACCCACCACCCCCTTGACGATTGCAGAAAAAAAGAAACCTTTTTTTAAAACGAATTGACTTTTCTTGGTGCGGAGCTTGCCACAATTGCTATCATGTTTTTCTGTTTTGCTCAACTTTGTAGTTTAATCTCGAGAAACTTTCCTTTCGATGCGATCAACAATACCGGAAGTCAACTTTTCTGATGTGTTTTGCTTGAACTGCATTTTTGTCATTGATGCTACTGTGAAGCACTTAATAAGTAGGAGTTTCCTTAAATGCAGAAACTATGGCTGCACACAAACATTTTTTTATAAAATTGAATCAAATCTTTATTATACTCATTTCATTACATTCGCTGTGGTACCAAAGCGCGGTAACTAATTGCGGGGCCCGACCCCACAGATTATAGCGCCTGGGCAACGCAGCTACAAAGAAACGTTGCAGCGGTGGCAAGCCGTTGGCTGTAGTGCATCCGATTCGACCGGCCTGGGAATTGAACGCCATATCTTCCGCATTGATAGCTACATCTTCAACACTACGCTATAACTAGCCGGTTTGTTGAAAAATTATTAAAATGTAAAAAACTAAATTGACCCTGCCGTAAGTGCTAAAAATAAAATAAAAATACTTCCAAGAAAGACCAGACCAACAAAAGATTTGAAGAGGCCCAGGGGCAGAACGAGGGGAGGGGGCAAGCTGGAGTGCTCCGTTTTTCAGACATCCCGATTATGTGTTTAAAAGTATGTGATGATATCGACGCTGTGATATGGGTAAAAAATGCTTAGACTATATAACGTACTTTAATCATAGACTTTTTCCTTCAGCTTCCTAAAAAGGCCTTAACATATTGAATTTTCTGGTCCCCCCCCAAAAAAAAATGTTTAATCCGCGCCTGGGTGTTGCTTTACAAATTTTGTCTGAATTCACAACATTTTCCCGGCGTCCTTTTGAGAGGTTTCCATAGTCTGCTGCCCACCATGATGAAAGGGCAGTGTTAAAAATGAAGAGTGTTTAAATGGTAATAATTCAAGCATCAGACCAGAAATGCATGTTATGACGTACCTATGTACATTCTAGATCTACTAGCTAGGTCTATGCAGTTACCATAGGGCTAGCAGACCTATATAGAGCACGAGTATACGTTGATCTTGATATAGCAGAACTACTAAAGCAAATTTGCCATGAGGCAAATATCGTTACACCTTATGAATGTAACACCCCCTATTGTGCCCCTGAGTATTCTGCCCCTCTAAAAGTCAACAGCGCTTCATAGGGGCAGTAGCGCCCAGGTTAAGAATCACTGGTCTAAGGCATGGTTTTCCAATCAGTACCCAGGGAAGCATCCACTAGTGAAGAGTTTAATGTTTTCAGGTGGGGAATTCACCACCTGAAGATTAGATCTTCATTATGTTCTATTATAGTGTACATTGATGGGCGTGGTAAACCTTTCTGTACTAAAGCAATAACAGTAATCAATAATTTCAAATATGCCCTGGGCGATACTGATAATCGATAAATCTCAATTTCTTAAAGCAATATCGGTATGATAATCAATAAATTTTTCTGATAAATGTTGTGGTAAATTTGAAGTGTGTTCTGACAAAGTTTTTTGCCATTCAAATTGCAAAAATGTTTTTCTAGATTTTCCAAGAAAAGGGAGCAGTTTATGAACTCTGCTGTGGCATTAAATAAAACAAAGAGATGTTATTAAATTGCTACAAGACTTTGTGAACATCGTGTATTTTTTTTATAATGCCAACTCACCCACTTTGAACACTGTGTGCATAAAGAATCGTTCATCACGATAATTCGTCAACGATGACAAAATATATTACAAAAGCGATATTGATAATCGATTAATCCAAATTATTTTGAGCGTAATGATAATCGGTGATAACTATCGCCAATAAATTATCTTGATAACTGCCCATCTCTGATAGTGTAGTTTAGGCGGGATGGGCATTTCTGAATTTCCAATCTTTTGAAATCTTTTTAAATCCGGAGAGATTTAAATCTTTTATGTCAAAAACTGGGATCGGAAAATCAAGTGTTGCTAGCAAAGGAATTATTGGTTTGTGTTTGGTGGCATTTTAATGTGTAATTGCACCTTTGTAAATAGTCATTGGTTTTACCAGACTTTGAATTGAACCCGAGTCTACAGCTGCAGAAACAAATGCTTTTTACCTTTTGGGCATCAGAGTTGGTTGCCAATCTCTGGTCTGGTTGTTCTTTTCAAGATGCATAAAAGTAATGGTTTAAAAATAAAAAAGATTCTAGCTAGTTTGTAAACCAAGTAGTTGATTGTGGATTGGTATGCTGACTGGAACATGGCAGATGTATTGTGATAATCAGTGCAATGTTAAGTAATTACTTCTGCCAGCATCATAAAGATAATTATGAAACAATTGCTTCATGACGACTTGTCATGGCGTTATGCTGGTGTGCAAATCAAAAACACAGTAATTCCATTTTTTTTCGTTTTTGAGGTTTTTTCATCAATCGACATACAAAACTCTGATACACATTCCCACGAACTTTGGGGACAAAATACCCACAAATGAAAAAAATAGCCGACAGTGTCTGTGGACTTACTGTGATTTGTCTTGTTTAACCGCACAAAACTACAATAGAATAGAAGCATTTTAGACTTACTGTGGGCTTATAAGTTAAGTAAAAAGAATTGGACTTGGAACTTGGCACTAAGTAGAAAGTAATAGTAATTAAGTATTTTTTGAAAATTTGAGCAAAATCCGCCAAGAATTGTAGCTTGAATTTAAAAAAGTTTTACTCTTAATAGCTTTTTGCCTTTTTTTCAAAACTTCATTGTTGGACTTACTGTGTTTTTGTTTTACATGGCAATATGGTGGACATGTGGGAATAGCCCAGGACAGAGGATCCATTTTTATTGCTGCTTATCTAGAAAGTGGGTGACTTTTCATTCAAGAGGGTTCACTGTTTTTACAAGTTAATGTCCTCGGAATTACACCAGAAAAATGCACTGGATCAATGTAAAAAACGTTTAAACATTGAATTATTGCCAACGATTCTTTATAAAATAAACCACTATTTCAACTTGATTGAAGTTAATGATTTCAGTTTGACCACAAACATTTGCTACTTCAACTCCCTTTTGTTTGATGATTGATTAATTGCAGGCAAGTTCATTGATGAATCATACATCGATTAAGCTTTGTCGTGGCTGCTTTCCAGTCTGCTAAAATTTTCTGAAGAGTCCATTAAATCTGAATTGTGTCAAATAAGTTGTGAGTTGTCTAGGTATATTGTTCTGTGACGATTTGTAGCAACTGCATGCAGTTTGTTTAACATTTCAGGCACTTCAAGAAAAAGTCGTTGAGTGTGAAAAGTTGAGCATTGTAAGAGAGAAAGTGGAATCGGAGCTGGAAGACTTGACCACAAGTTTATTTGAAGAAGCAAACAAAATGGTTTACGAAGCCAACTTCAAACAAGACAGAGCTGAGAAAAAACTTGCTGTGGCAGAAGGAAAAGTAAATAATTGTAGAAGTAATTTGTTGATTGTTTTTGTCATTTTAACTTCACTTGCACTCATAGGTGACGGAAGTGGGAGGGCCCTGCCCCCCAATTTTTTTTGGCGAGGGCCTGGGGGGGCCCTAATTAACGCGTTTATTTCTGCAGTAATACCCCTGCATGAATATGTTTGAAACTTAATAGGCCTACCATCGAAATTGAAACCTAGGAAAGAGCTTAAATCCAGAAATGTTTTTGAATTTTGTTTGTGGGGTGGGGGAAACAGAAAAAGTGTGCTGGTAATCTTCTTATAGTAAAAAATTAACTTGCGACTTTTAAATGTCAGATTAAGCTTCTTAACATGTAAAAGGCAAACCAGCGATTGGTAACATCTAAGCCTGGGGTTCTCAACTTCTCAACCGCGGCTCTTGGCCCCCCAAAGGGAGCACAGAGTGTTCTCTTGGCAGCCACGATGGTAGGAATCATTAACGAATTATAACAGACTGGAACTTCTAAACATACACACTGCAGTAGGGGCCACTGTCTTTTAGAGGTACAGTCAAGGTAAAGGGGCCGCGGCTCAGAGAAGATTGAGAATCACTGATCGGTCTACGATTTGATATGGAAAAATATTTTACAGTAGCCTATGTTTTGAGACGAGGCGAAGAGCAGTAGTTGTCGCAAGTGTCGTTTATAGTAAACAATAGCAACTTAACTTAAAACTAGGCTCCTCCATCATTGTATTGTATACACTACTATCTGCACTGACTATGCAGACACTCACTCAAAAGAAATGTAGCCTACTGCATTGGCAGTGTAATTTTTCGTAATGCGAGGGGCGGAGCTAATTCTCGGGAAGGTGGGAGCTTTGCTTTTTTCAGACTTAATTTTGACGTTAACAACTAACCTTAAATCAATAAAATACGCAGCTGTCATAAAATAAAAGCGACAGACTGTGCAAAATATCTATTGCCTAGTTTTTAAGTTTTTTTGAATGTATTTAAATTCACTGTGTTTTGCTGTGCAGTACTAACCCTAGCAATCCTTTGCCAACAGGATTGCTTTTTCTGGCCAGAGAAAGCAATTTAAACGTTCCCATTCTAGTTTTACGTGTGGTGATGCGATTTACGAAGTTTTACTATTTCTCTACGCATCACCTTATTGGTAGGAAATAATGTTAATTAAATCAAATCAAATCTTCATTATACTCGCCGTATTACGCCAAAGCATGTAACGAGTTGCGGGGCCCATCTCCGCGGCTTAGCACCTGGATAACGCAGTTCTGAAGAAACGTCGCAACGATGGTGAGTCGTTGGCACTGTGTAGATTTGACTGGCCCGGGAATCAAACCCCAGACCTCTCGCACCAATAGCATGCGCTTAGCAACTGAGCTAACGGCCAGTTATAACGTTAATTAAAGTTGAGTTATTGATCGTCTCAACTTTATCTTTTTGTATGCTCCAAAAAAGCTTGTAACTGCTGTTGTTGTTTTGGTGACTATATACATGACATACCGTGAAACCTCTATTTGAGCGCCACAAGGCCACAGCGCTCTATTTTTCAGCCCTTCCCCTATAGTGGTGCTCAAACGAAAGTTTTACGGACGGTTATGGAATCTACAGTAGCTGTTGGGGTTGCTAAAACTATAAACTTTAGCTTCACAATTGCCCTGTCTACATGTCCAATTTATGTGGGCTTCAGACCCATGGTGCTTGATTCTAGTCGCTGAGGGCTTTCTGCATCACAATTAAATTTTTTGATGTTGTAAAAGTGATTATGACGTCAAAATCTAGTTCTAGTTTCTGCTAATTGTGGTGCAGAAACTAGAAGCAAGAACCTTGAGTGTGAAGCCCACATAAACCGGACATGTCACGTGTGAACAGGCTGAATATGGTTTGTAGGCGAAGGAAATCTGGTCATTGCTTTTGGGCCCCCCACTTTGGAAATGCTTCCGCCAGCGCTGCTTGCACTGATATTGAAGAATGAGGATGGCCAGTGTAGAATAGTTCAGTCTTTTAAAATTAATGAACGAATTATTGCTCAAATCTAACTCAAGACATTTGAGGCAATTTTTGAATTTTCAAAAACTTATGTGGATATTTTTATTCTTTTATCGCAAAAAAGTGGTCAAAGCACTGTGACGATCTTGCTTAGGAGTTGCCGGTCATTTGTTTCCTATAAAATCGGAGAATCTGGCTAAGTGCCTTCTTTACCATCACCACACGTAAACTTGCTGGCTTGTTTTGCACATCCTTTCTTCAATGTTCAGCGTCAAGCAATGAAACTATAAATTCCAATTTGAAGTCGCTGGTTTGACTGGACTTGAAATCAAACCTGAGTTTATAGTTCAAGAACCAGACACTGTAACCTCTCGGCCATGTGAGCAATAAAAAAATATTGACTGTGTCAAATTGTCGACTATGTTAAACATTATCCGAAAAATGTGATTATGAGCGAAATTCAAACCCTTGCAGGCACTCACCAGTGACGTTTCACTTGCCCCCAGTGGTTGTGGCAAGTCTTGTCCAGAACCTTGAGTCCCTGAATCGTGCAACCATCACAGTCTAGTATCAAAAAAGAGCCAAATTTTTTCGTATATTTTAAAGAATTGATCATCCCACGTTAAGCAGCCAGCCCTTTGAGCTATCACGGCGGGGACTACTGGCAATTATGACATATTAATAGGTATTCGAAGCGCTCTCTTAGGCCTTGGCTCCACCAGTCAATGATCAAGAGAATTTCCCATAATATTCCAGTCATTGACTAGTGGAGCCGACTTTCATGACATTTTTTTCTGACATCGCGGAAATTCAGGGAGTGAAATGGAACAGCAGAATGTCAGAACCGAGCGGTCAATGACAAGGGAAATTCTCGGTTAATGACTGGTGGAGCCGCCCCGGTTTTTGACCGAACTTTGTCAATGCTGCAAAATCAGGGAATATTCCGTGGTCACGAATATCAAAAAGTTTTGATATTTGTGACCGGGAATCAATGACCAAAACGCGCTTGCGCTACTTGTAGACAAACGCGTTTCATCGAAAGACAATAAAATCAAAGGCATTTCATCAAAGACATTGGCGCATGTTTTCTATAGTTTAAAACCTTTAAAAAGACGTCATAAAATCAAATCAAAATCAATCGTTGGAAAATCTAGTTCTTTCGTGTTTCGGCTAGCTAGAATGTGGCAGCAACTATGTCACTGCTTAAATATAAAAAGCTTTGTATTGAAGAGCAAAAGTTTCCTTGCATATTCGACAAATCGTTGACTAACTACAAAGAGCCAACCAAAGAAAAATAAACGTAAAGCTAAAAACATAAAACTCTCGTCAAATTGGTCAAAGAACCACGCTCCACTAGGAAATTCTCACGAAGCGGTCAATGACCAAACAAACGCGAAAATTTCAACTGTCATTTTTCTTGTCAATGACCAGTGGAGCCGAGTTTGAATTTCCGTCAAAACTTTGGCCATTGACCAAAGAGAATTTCCCAAATGGTCATTGACCAAGCATCGACCGTCATTGACCGGTGGAGCCGAGGCCTTGATAGGTATTCGAAGCGCAAGACTGGAGCAAGATGACTCATGCTCATTGACGCTTGATCATGATTTACAATTTTTGATTTTAAAATTATGGAAAGTCAAATCTTTAGACGAATCCTAAATTTAAAATTTTATTTATCTTTAGATGGTCATTACGATTTTATCAGCTTATGATTTAAAGCATTTATTTGTTTGTACATAATCAAACAGTTAATAGTTATGTATTTGATTCTAATTAAAGGCAAACACTGAAGCCATAAAAAAGTAAATTAAAGTTGAACAGTAGAAACAAATTTCAGCATCACGATCGTTCAGCTTTCAGGTTCAATTCTGTTCTTTAGATCTTATTTCGCTGCATGCTGGGTAATTCGTTGTGCTATAAGAAAATCCATGCTTAGAAATGAGATCATCAACCTTGAGATTTCAAATTGTGAACAGGCCATCCCTCACCGCTATGGTGTTTGCTTGTCTTGTTCAATGTTTTGTTGATGATTTTAGATTGAAGCTCTGGAAACTGAAATATCTGCATTGAAATCTTTAGTAATCACATCAACACCCAGCAATCCAAACCCAAAATCCCATCCGCAGCTTATTAGGAAGAACGAAGGTAAATGCTGGTGTTCTTGTTTCGTATTTGGGACAATGTATAGGGTGAAATTCTTATGATTTGATATTTCTCACCAAACATTCCCGCATTAAACGTATTGCCTCAGAAGATGAGCAGCTAGTTTCCGCTAAGTGAAGAGTAGGGCGATTTTAGGTCACCAAAGTTACTTTTTTTTGCTGGCTCCAATTAACACAAAATGCGTGGAATCAAAATTTCACGGGTGTGGGGCCAGTATTTAAGAAGTTGTAAAGTTACGATAGTTACTTTTTGTGTTTTTAGGTTACATTTAATTTTTTAGGTTACAAAGTTTTTTGTGCTATTTTTTGCCCTATTTTCCTTTTTTTAAATCTTTTATTGCTGCAATTGAAATGGATTTACAATCTGCATAATGCATCAAGGTGGTTATATTATACTAAACGTAAGGCCCTACGTCTTCCAGTGATGTAATGGCATCTTTGCGATGTCAGCACTTTGAATTTTTAAATGCTTGATTAAACTATTCCATTTATTAGTTTTCGCTCTGAACAATACATTTTTTTGAAGATAAGACTCAATGAAAAGCGAATGGACTGGTGCGTATAACATTCCCATCTTTATGACGTGGTAGTGGCTTGTAAATCATAATGTCGTATCTGTATCTACCAAAACCCAAATAGCTTTCACAGCCTACAGTAGTAAACACTTATTTTAAAAATTTTCTTTGATTTAAATGAGAGATTTATCTTAATATTCAATCCAAAAAGCAGCGGTAATTTAACACCTACAGTCTCGTATACCAACTTTTGTCTATTTTAAAACTGAAGGGTTAAAATGAACATTGTAGATGAGTATGGTTGGAATAATGGTTTTCAATAACGATTGAAGAAAAAAAAAAGTTATTGCAGGCAGGCCTAGACCAAAATTATCAGAATTAACTGAGCTAATTCTAAAATTTTTTTGATCGTGAAGAAATATCAGTGATAATTCATATCGGCAGAAAGTGTGCTAAAATGAGCGTTTTTATGTGAAAATCGTAAAAATCCATTGGCTGGTAGATGCGGAGCACCAATTAAGCCCCATAGATTTCGGTGGCTCATCGGTTTTGGCCAATTCTTTTGCCAAATTTTGAGTGCGCCACTGGTATGGAGCAACTGGAATAGCATTGCTTGAGTTTTTCGAAAAAATGATATGATAGATATTACTGAAATGAGTCGTCAAGAAGTTGCGCCTGCTGTGTATTACTTGCTTCAAAGATGCCAACCAACCACGGCTGCAGTAGAACGCAGTTTTTCCATGCTAAACAAGCTGCTTGCCAAAGACGAAAATTTTTTACCGAAGAATGTTAAGCGCAAGATGTGCGTGCACTATAATTTGAGCACTAATTGAGACTACTTTATTGCTTTTTAGCATAGACTGCTGTTATTTTTAATTTTATGCTGTTCTTTGTTTAAAGTCACTTTTAGGTTATTTTTTTGCAAAAATAAAGTCACGTTTTCAAGTTTTTTAGGTCACAAAGAAATCGCCTTCGTGATGAGATTTTGAGCCAAACATGTTCATAAACGGGATCAAAAAATTCAGCGCCATTCATTATACTGTGAAAAGCACTTATGTTTGATATTATTTTTACTGTTTGCAACGTTCATAGTAGGGTTGTTCGCTTTCATTTTTATTGCTGCTAAAAGAAAACTAAATTGTCCCCTTGCCCCATGTATGCCTGGCCAATATATATTGGAAGTGCACAGTGACTTTCCGAACCGTTATTCTATTGGTCTTCCTGGTTTGCAAATGCTGCACGTTGGTAGCTATTGGTTAACATGTATGATGTACTTGAGCCTGTGGTATTGCTGTGTTCCAGTGCGGTGGAAAGCGTATGTGGTTTACTTTTAATGGTGGATTAGGCAATCAGTCAGCGACTCGCCATTCTCTTTTGACCGGTGAAAAACCTACTGGTACTGTAATTATATCGCTTTGTGCTATGTGTGGATGTGCAGAGTGAAGAAATAACAAAACCTAGCACTTAAACGGGTGGGATAGCGTATTTTGATTGGAATTTTGTATTTAGTCATTCATTCTTCGTTTGTATATACTTTTGGCTAAAAATTTCACTCTTGATTTGAAGTTGGTACTCTAAACTTTTTATCAGCTAAGATTGTTTTTTATGTAACCTTAATTGAACATGGTTGCAACAATTTTTTCCCACTTAATACAGGGTCATTCCATGTCAACTGATCCAAGCCATTTAACCCATGTCCTTATTTTTTTCCCAAATTTAGCATGTAATATCTTCAAGAGTACGGGAACAAACCAAAAAAAAATTTCAAAATTGCTTGACTACTAGCGAAGGTAGAGGAGTTTGAAAATGATTGTTTTTATGATCACTGAAGTGGAACGCTTTTTCTTGAAATTGTCCTAGACTGCAAAAGTGAACCATATTTCAATGTAAAAACATAGCTTGTGACTTTTCATGCATGCAAGATGTGGAAGGAGGGCAGCTAGACACTTTGTGATAGTTAATCCTGATGTATCTATCCTTTGGGGCTATTTATGGGGGTTTTAGCAATGGGTGGAAGCAAAATCAATATAAATTTCAAACGCAAATATCTCTATGAGCACACCACTAAAAAGTTAATTTTGGTTTCATATGAAAGCTCTACTAAAGGAGTATTTGTGGTGCTAATATCAAAAATGTTATATGCTTTGATTTTTTTTATGTTTAGAAACAGTTTTACATGTGCCAGCAGTGGTTTAGAGCAAAATTTTCATGACGACCATCATTGTAAAGTACGTTGTAACTCGCATTCAAGCATTGTTGTTGCATCCTTGGATAAAATTCTTCACGATCATTATCTCTAAGTAAAGGTTTTGAATCAAACAGCAAATTAAAGATTCAAAATTTAAGAGGAAAATTTGAAAATGATGGAAACTTTAAACACGTCGATTTTCATCCTATGCATAATGCCTTTGTCGCTTTTGCATGAAAGGAGGATAAATGTGAAGAAATTAAATCAAGGGGATGGAGTGCCTGCTGCTAATGCTGCAGGCTCAAGTTCAACAAAGACAAAAGAGTTGGTGCTTACAGCTTTCCTGCTTGCTGCCCAGCGCTGAAGGGGCAGTGCGAAGGGCAAGTCGGCAAGCGTGCTTAAACTATTTGTTGGGAAAGGAATTTTACGGGTTGCCCCATGGTTATGTGGTAGACAGATAGCAGCTTCACTCAAAAGACCGCAAGAAACCTTTACTGTGTCATAGCTAAGTATACAAGGTGAATAAACTAAACTATGCGTAGTTGCATACAATCAAACAAGATAATCTGTGATAATTTTGATTATTTAAGTAGTTCTTAATTACAAATATTTTATTAATGGAAAAGTGCTGTATTGGAATCTTGCTGGATGAGAAATGTCATAAGTAGGGCCATTTTTTTGACCTAAAAAAATATATTTTTGACTTTATTTTAGTAAAATTTTGACTTTATTTTGACTTAACCGCTTCTGCGTATTATTTATGTCTTGTTGCTCTTTATTAATTAAATATGTTTTATAATCTGCAATTTACATAAGTTTTTAAAGAAAAAAGTAGCCTACTTCGAACATTTTCTCAATTACTCGGTGTTGAAGCTAATGCAACAAAGCGATGCATGACGTTAAAACCTAGGATAACGAGCCATTGTGTGTACCAGTATCAATTAGTGTGTAATACAAAAATTGCGTTGCTATCGCAACTGCAGTGTACACTAACAGTATGTCTATGATTTTTTTAACAAAAGCCACGCAGTATAATTACAAGGACGTTTTATTGTAATACAGCATCATATATTTTTTTACGTTCTTAAACATCGAAATTTCTGTATTTTCTCAGTAATTTATTGAGCATAGAAAACGACCTTTCAACAGCAGCAGAGGTTGGCTGGGCTTCTTGCAATAGTGCGTAGCTTGTTGGGTCAATTGTCATGTTGGTACAGTTTATAATTGCTTCTAAATCAGAGTTGGATAGTCGTTTGTTAATGTAGTCTTTAATTGCGCAAGGATCATCATCGAATTGCATATTCTTCGGCAGTCCGTATGCTTTGGTTATTGTGCAGGCACTTCCTTCTAAGAACTCTACGTTGGCTGCTAGAGTCCGGTATTGATTTATTTTAACCAAGTCTGACACCAAACCTTCCACATTGATAGCGTCGTTTGCTCTGCTGCCTAAGAGGCCTGCACTTGTCCAATTGTTGACAATGGTACGAACAGCTGGAAGGTTCTCACTATAATATAAGGCAGCTCTAAGCCAAGTTGCCCATCTTGTAATTACAGGGTCAGGAGGAGATGGCAGACCAGCATCATGAAAATCTTTCTTGCGATCTTTGTTTTTGATTGTTGCTGCCTTGATCGTTACTGTTACTTCATTAATATTTTTAAAATGAGCACGCACACGCATAGCGCAGTTATGTAGTAAGTGCGCAACGCAGGTGACATGCATCAAAGAAGGGTATAATTCCTTTAATGTCTTTCCAGCCGAAGACATGTACCGAGCAGCATCAGTCAAGAACAATGAAAAATTCTCGCGTTTTATTTCAGTTGTCGCAATATGTCATCCACAGTGTGCAGAATAATACTGCTGTTAACATTGCGACCGCTGTCAAGTGGATGGCAATTAACGAGGAATGTCTGATTTGGAGCATCTAAGCTGCCCACAAGCACACCAATATACTTTTGTTTAGCAACCTCTGCTTCATCCACAATCAAAAAAATTTTTTTTGTCACGAAGTAGTTCTTGAATTTGTTCCTCTTTTTGGGATGCCAATTTAGCAACACATGCCCGGGCTGCAGTCTCCGGAGGCAATACTTTTCCCATTCTAGCAAACAGAGACTTTAAAGAAGGATGGTTCAGTTTATGAAGTGGGATATCTGCAGCTAAGAATGAAGAAACAACCTGTTTCTTGAAGTTTACTTGATCGAAATGTGACAAGGTTTGCTTACTTTGAGATTTGCTCTTCGTCTCCAATTTTCCTTGGTGTTGCTTACTTTTTCGGTGGCTTTCAACAAATAACTTTTTGTCGCATTTGACTAACACGTCGCAAAGGTTGCATCGCAAGTCGCCAGCAGGAGTTGCCGAAAACTCATCCGGATATTCCTGGCAAGTTTGCCTAACTTTCGCTAAAGAAGATTTGGCTTGTTTTGGCATTCTTTGCTTTGCAAGCTACAACTTAAAAGACCACGTGTAAAGAGCGCAAGGCTTTTATAGGATTAAATTAATTGTCTAACATATATGTATTTGTGCATCAACAATGACGTTTCATGCATAATAAGTGCTATTTCCTTCTCAATTACCGCACGCGTTATTCTAACGATAGTGCGAATATTGCAACTATTTCAAAAGTTTAAAATCAAATAAAACTGCGTATAAAATTTTAATAGCAGCTCAAAAATTCAAAAAAATATTTAAAAAACGTAAATTTCTTCGTTTTTGTAAGGAAATTTTTGATAAAGACAATTTTGACTTAATGCAAAATTTTGGCTTTTTTTTTACTGATAAAATCTACCAAAACAGACTCCTGAACACCTGAAACGAACGTTAGTACACATTTGATCATGTAACAAGGTCCTGAAAAAATTTTGACTTAAGCGGGCTCTAGTCATAAGAAAACGTATTTTTCTGAAAAACAAGGTTCAGTTTCAGTAAATACCCCCACTTCAGAAGAAATTGAGCTTCTTCAGTTATGAGTTGTTGAAGATAAGGGCAAGCAAGGAAGTTTGTATTTTGTTTGCATCCACCACAAATGAAATTTGTAAAGCCATAAGCTATCACTGTGGTAGAAACTGTAGTTTTTAATGCATTTTTCCATTAAAATTTGTGGGCGTATTAGTCTGTTTCTTGTTTAGCAACATTATTCGTATCAAGTATCCTACATGCATACTGTCCTGCTTTAATAGCCAGGCACATGTTTGTCTCATGCCACTTTCACTTTTTTGCTTAGATCTATATATAGCTACAGTATACTAATTGATGCATTCAGATTTATCTTCCTCTTAGGAATTTTTCTGTTCTTATCAAAATTTTTCCCTTTGGTGAACTGTCAAATTTGAAAAAAAAAATGCTTCTACTAATATTAGCTGCCAAGTTTTCGTATCTTCTTCGAGAAACTGCCTCTTTTGTGCAAAGTAATCTGAGTCTTGAATTTTCTGTGCTGGTACCGGTACGTATACATCTATCTCTTAACTAGCAATAATTATTAACAGACGAATGTCTAATTTTTGCAGTGTACGTGGAGTATGGATATATTAAACAGGACCCTTCATGTTTGTTTCGTTCTGAATGCAACTATCACGCTATTTTTTGCACTCCATTCTCACCCAGTTATTACACACTTGCACAGCTTTCTTGATCTGGTGTTATCATCTTATTTGTTACAAAGTTTTGTTGCTTTTTTCGTTCTCTCTTGCAGTCTGATTAAACTGCATCTTAATATTTTGTGTAATTAATTTGTAACGGCTGTATAGATATAAAAGATACTAACCAACAGTTAGAACATTGGGCATTCGTTTTGTGCCTCCCCGTCCCCCCGTCTTCTGAAATTAGTCAGAAAGACTGTCACCTCATTCCACTGCTACCAACATGAAATATTAACCAGTGTGCACGCAAGAAAATCACATTTATTGTAGAAAATAAATTCTCATATGCACCATCTTCAATCAGCGCTTGGACAGAAGTTAGCCTTAGATTGAAAATTGCATTTTTCAAATACGAAAAATATAACATGTGAAAAAATTTATTTTTGTAATCTCTGCATCAAGAGCTTTTAAATGAGCTATTTGCTACTTGACGTGGGCTCATAGAGATATTCAACTTTCGAGTATGCGTTACGCTTGACTGATTTTAGTACCCCCCAAATTTTTGTTTGATAAAAACTAACGTAAGGACGTAAATTTTTGCGAGTTTTCATGATCTGTAGATAGTACACACTAATAACTTACGTTTTCAGTAATTTCATAACTGAAAACTTCATTTTTAACATAAGATTTGTTTTGTCAAAGTTGAGATATGAAAATTGGTATGACTGTTCCGCTTCGCTGCACACGAAATCAACCAAACTTGCATAAGCTGTGATTTTTTTTATTTCTTATTCGATTTTTGTCAAACTTAGTTTTTTAAAATCAGAAGAAAAAGTTCTACCTTCGCACCAAGTTTGATCAAAATCTAGAGCATTCGTTTAAAAAACATAAAAATTTTGGATCAACTGACGTGGAATGACCCTACAATAGTTAAAATAATGAGTTTTTAATTCACTGTGTTGCAAATAATTCCAGTGGTTATTAGTATTTCCTTGAAATAACTTTACCCTGTGTAATGCATAGTATCTGCCTCATCATCCACTTATCTATCCTGTTCTTATCACGTTATTGAAAAATATTTGACTGTTCTGATGCCAAGATAAGATACAAACGAATCATCCACTCGATTTCTTTGCTGTTTTTTTGTTTAAGCTAGAAATGAAAAAGCTTTCTCGCATTATTAGTGAAAAGAAGATATTTTGCTCACTGGTCTGTGGACTTGCGGTTGGGAACTACTGTTCTTAGCAGTTTTTCAGCGTTCCGGTCGACCGAATCTCCAACAGCATCAATGTTTCTTTGTGCCCTAGCATTTGGGAGCAGTCCGCAATAAGCTACCCTTGCCCTTTTGAATTGAGAATTCGCACACTACCACGCTCTGTAATACTTGGGAATTCTCTCAAAAATTCTGCTTTATGATGGAGCATGACTGTAACGATGTAACTGTTTATGTTTTGTTTTAAATGCTTTGTCTACTGTAGAAGGTTCTAGACCGATGCGTTGTTTTCCGAAGTTTTGTTCGTGGGATTCTTTCGTGAGGTTGCATTATGAAGTCATAATTTTCTACTGACGTATTTTTTTCGTGAATATTCTGGACAGATCTGTCCATTTCGTAATTTCACTGGGTCAAAATTTGTGCTTGTGACGTCACAATTGTATTTACTATTGTTTGGTGTAAATTTTTGCATGTCATATGAGTTCGCTTGTTTCTTTTAGGAATATCATAGAACGTTCTCGAACTTTAATTTAGAGTATAAATAGGCGTGAATTTTCGATCTTAAAATTATTTGAGCGTAGCTATTCGAGTGTAGATTTAGTGTGCGTAGAGTAAGCAATATTGTATGCTGAAGGGTATAATAGCCCTTGTTGTATAGTGTTACTGAAGTGAGCAGTGAAGCTTGTGTTTATTGAAAAGTAGTACGGTGAGTACCGTAGCTAAGTGAGTTAAGTAGGGTTGATTATTATATTCGTTTGGTGAAGAAGGTCTTGGTTTTTTCGTGAGGTCAGATCTAAGAACGAATTAATTCCTATGGTTGTCATACAATTCTTATCAATCGTCCTGTCAGCGAAGTAATAAGATTTCCTATTTCGCGACAATTACGAAACTGAAAATTTGTTGCACTAATTTGCATGAATTGTCTGCAAGATAGGCCTCCCCGCACAATGCCTTGTCTGTGGTTGATCAAAACATGGTGGAAAAATATTGATGCATAATCTACCATACACTGCTGTAACCTGATGAAAAAAAGAAAACAATTAAAAATGTGATTCTAATATTTTGGGTGTTTTCAAATTATCTCGAAGCAATTGAGGGAGATTGCGAAGTGAGCTTGCGCTCGTGGAGTCAGCAGCCACTCTAAATATCTGGCAGATAGAATCGGTTCCATTTGTTAATCAAATCCGTTACGTAGGATCTGCCATGTCCGCACGGTCCCGCCAGGCCATGTCGCTGACAATGTTGGTTCTCTTTTGTTTCACCCTGTATTTTGTTTGAATATTTCTTGCTTTTGTTTTGTTTTCCAGCAATTTAAGGACTCTTGATAGTTCCCTTTGTTAATTTCGAATTACATCAGTGTTTCATAGACTTAAACCTTGCATTATTTGCAGGCTCGCCAATTCGTTCTAAAGCTTTCAAGCAAAACATTTCGGAATTGTTCAAAGGAATTGAAACGAGCGATGTTCAGCAATTTCGTGTTGAAAAAGTTAACTCCACATCTTCTTCATGTACCTTCCTTGCTTCAAGCAAAGAGGTGAATTGAGTTTGTTGAATTTTGTCACAGAAATTTACTCCTGTGGCTTTATTGTTATGACATTCAACGACCAGTGTCTTTGTGATATTCTCAAGTAAATACGCTGATAGTTCCAAGTGTCCACTTAATGGATTTGCTCGATGCGTTTCATCTCTTGTTATTAACCTATGACAAAGAGCTTTTTATATCTCACAATTTTTTTTCTGCGAGTGTTCCAACTTTTTTAATATTTCACATCTCATTAAACTTTTGTTTTCCCCACTACATAGTTTAATGCAAAAATGAAAAACAGTTACAGTATATGACACTAACTTCAAGCAATAAATTTGATTACACGACTACGTAGGCGCACCGTTAATACGCTGCTGGATAGCCTTAGAAATTTCTTTTCCTTTTACAAAGCACTTAGTGCTAAAAACACCACTGGGTTTAACATTATTGTTTAATATTTAACTGAATCGATCAAACGTTTTCGGCGATTCCATAACGCCCTCTTCAGGATCTACAATGAGTTAATAATTATTGAAAAACTACACTGCAAACATTTGCTGCAAGAAAATTACAAAATACGATACTTATGAGTGCTGAAACCATGCTGAAACTGTCTAAGCTCTAGCCTAGCTATCTCATTTTTCAGTAAATTTTGTATTACGGTATGACAATTACAATCGTGACCAATTGATGACATCACAACAATAAGCAATACGGCATAAAAATTAATAAATATTTAACAGAAATGATACTCCATTTGCATATAACTGCTTATTAAATTTTGGATTTTGTTTTTTGATCAAAGGCTTTTTGGATTTTGGCTTCATAAGCTGTATTGCATTTCCGAATTACTGTGAATGAGTTCAGATCTTGATCTTGAGAGCAACTGCTGCAATTTTGGATATGTTCTTGAATAACACTTTTATGCGACGCTGAATCGCTCAAATGATCCTTAATTCTAACACTCAAATGTCGCAATGAGGTACCTATGTAGGTAGTGCTCACATCACGTGAGCAGGTGAATTCATAAATAACATCTGAGCGTAGACTTGAAGGTGTTTGGCTTTTCAGATGAAAATAATGCATGTCCAACTTTGGTGGTTGCGTACAGAGGCATAACATGGATTCCAAATTTTCTTTTTGTTATCAGGGAAATGTTTTTGAAAAAATCTTTCGATATTTTCCCAGCAAAAAGTATTTTAAAAAGAATTTTTCGGTCTGGTTCATCTTCGGTCTGTGTTTGTCTTTCGAGTTTATGTAGAAAACGTTCCGAAATCTTGTTGAAAAATTGGGTTGGATCGTTATTCCTCATAAAAAGCCGCTTCGAATTGACTACCTCAGTTTTAAAAAACTTTACTGAGGAACACACTGCCTTTGCTCTATGTAATAGACGGAGAACCAAACCTTCTTTCCACGCTTTTGGGCATATATACCGCACAAAAATTGAGAAGACCGTCGTGGGTTGGTTTCTCCATGTCCATGTCTCAAATCCATTTGGGTTAACTTTTATTTCCATGTCCAAAAAAGAAATGGTGCCATTACTTTTTTCCATAGAGAAATTTCTTAAATCATAACATTTGATATGAGAAACTTGAAAAAACGAAACCCGACGATTGGGCGCGAGGACTTCTGAGCGCTTATCTGAATAGATATAGCTTATCTGAATAGATTAACAGAAAAACTATTATGGACTTTATCACCGATCGGTTGGCGTATTGGTAAAAGACATCGCCAGCCGTGGGCGGTCTGAGGTTTAATTTCCGTGCAGATTAAATCCGACACAATCTCGACATTGCTGCGATTTTTCTTCGGGGCTCTTGTTGTCCAGGTACGCTAAACTACGGAAATCGACCCCGCCACTCGTTACGCGTAGTACCGCGAGTATAACGAAGATTTGATTTTGTTGGCGTCATTACGTAGTGCTATCACTAGAAAGCAACTTGGGCAGTTAAATGACTTTACGGTGTTTTTTAAGCAAGCAGCAGTTGTACATGGTGGAATTGATGGATACAGTCACACTAGCTACATATTCAAAAGACTGAGACGTTATGTTTTACATTTAATTTGAATTTTTCTTCCAGCAGTGCAGCATGGTTATTAAGTTTTCTGTCGTCAGATTATTTTCTCTCAACAATGAACTCATTTGCCGATGACGTATTTATTGCACGTGATACAATGGTGTTTGTGACGTTTAGAACAGAACATATTTATTTCAGTCGCTCGTTGAAGTCATTCGTAAAAAAATCATACACAAAGAAAAATAATCACGAATGCGACAGGAAAGTTGCGAATGAACCCTGCGGTCATATAGTCAAGTAACCACCCAGTGTCAGATATTGAATATGTAGGGAATTTATCGTATCAGCTTAGTTAATAAAATAATTGTTAACTGGTTCATCCTTACTTGTATGCTTACTTATGTTCTTGATTATTTTCCTTACTTTGTCGATGTTCTGCTGCACATGACGACAAATGTCCTTGCAGATATTTACAGAACTTTTGTCTTCTCAGATTTCTTAATTATAATTTGTTAAATTTGATTTTCAGATGAAAAGTCAAAAATACAATCACCACTGAAGTTTTCAGCATACTGGTGCAAATTTTTCATTTTGTGCAAGGAATAACTTAATAATTGTTTTTCGTTATAATATTTTTCTCATGAATTATTGCTAGGTCAAAAAATCGAACCAAGCAAGGAATGAAACTTTTGCTTGACCATTGATTCGGTTTGTTGAAGCAGCAAGTCACAGCTTCATTTAGTTAATTCGAGATAATTTTCACCAATTCAGCTATACGTCAGGCCTGTTTTTATCTTCAAGCAAAAGTTCTTATGTTTTCGACCATGTGATAATCTTGATTTTGTTCCAATAGCAATATTTTTTTAACATTGGTTATCAGACATGATAAATGTATCAACACTCGTTGATAAATTTTGCCTTATTAGCTGCCTGAAGCGTCACAAGGTTTGAACTTTGGATTTTACTGCTATGACGTCGTGTCGTGGCGGCATTTTTGTTTTCAGGAATAAGTTGTGGCTTCCTGAAGAGCCTGCGGCTATGTATTGGTTAATAACTCTGTTCTACTCAAATATGGACGAAAACTTACAGCCTTGTCCGTTTTTAAAAAAGCGGAGGTAGGGGTGTGTATGCATCAAAAAACTTGCGGAATTTGTCTGATTCCTCTTTGCTTAATGGTTGCTTTCTCGTGGCATTGATTGCACACACTCTATCTTGCTAATATTTACCAGTCAGGCATAGCTGATTTGCTGCCTTTCCACGTACGCAGTGAAGTTGGTCAAATGTTTTATTTCTTGATCTTTCATTTTCATTACTTATCCACGCCGATAAAATCGCTGCTCAACGATGTTTTAATAGTACGAGAATAAATGGCCTGTTCTTGTGGATTCTTCGTTTTTATGAAGTTTGGTTGTGTCCCGCCTTGACAAGGAGGCTTCATTGCCGCAATGTCATGATTGATAGTAACTGTACGAACATTGTCTTCTAAGAGTGAATACACACAATAAATATCGGAGGTTAATACTAAACTAAAAAGTTTGCGATGCTGTGAGGAAGAATGTGCAGTGAGTTTGCACCGTGCAAGTTAGCAGCGTTCAGGCGTTAGTGTTGAATATGGTCAACTCCAGCCGTCAAACACACTCCCCTCAAAAGGTCGCGTTATGGTTTGTTGGTGCATCAGCTTTCAAAAACTCGGAAGAAGCTTTTCGATGTTACGCAACCTTACTAAAGCCGTGGTCATACGAGGCGAGTTACTCGCGCGAACGACCAGTGCGAGTAATAGCTCGCAAAAGTGGTCACACAGGGCGAGTTACTCGCGCAAGTTTTAAGTTGCAAGTAACGTTAGCTTGGGTGGGTAGACTTTATCTGCGGCTGCGCTCATTCCGCTTTTCATAGATTTTCTAATTTTATTGACTTCCCTTCAGGATCGGCGCCAAGGAGGGCCTGGCCCCCCAATCAACTAGCTTACTCCTTTGAAAACAGTGGCTTTTGTGTTTAATTTCAAACTTTGGCCCCCCTAAGTCGACTGCTCTGGCTCCGGCTCTGCGCTTCTCCCAATGACTAATTTTCTTTCATATTTTTAATTTGTTCTAAGCACGTCATCTAACACAAGACCAATATCATTTCGCTTACTTGGCATTTTTATTGCAGTGATTCTGTGATGGCTCGTGTTCCACAAGCAGAGCCAGCGCCAGAGCAGTCGACGTAGAGGGGCCAAGCGTTTATCAAGGGAGGCAAGAGTTTGAAATTAAGCACAAAAGTCGCTGTCTTCAAAAGAGTAAGCTTGTTAATTGGGGGAGCTGAGCATGTCGATTGGGGGGCAGGTCCCCCTGGCCTCCCCTTGGCGCTGGCCCTGTCCACAAACCTTTAAAATTACGAAAAATATCCAAGAAAATCGCAATTTCAGAATCAGCTGCGAGCATCTACAGTAATTTAGTTTTCTATGCTAGGTTTTCTCTTTTTCGAACAATTGGAACTATTACGTCACATGAGTTTTGATAGCAAACGGGGATTTTTCTTGCTACTCGCGCGAGTAAAGCTAAACATGTTCAACTCTACTCGCGCGAGTGATTTTTTGTTGCGAATTGGTAGGTGGTCACATGGAGAAATTCTCTCGCGCGAGCCACTCGTGCGAGAACTCGCCTCGTGTGACCATGGCTTAATCCGCAATTGCACTAAGTCAGCAGTAATTATGAAGTTCAAAGTTGTAGCGATAGAACGATAATGAATACATCGATCACTTTGCCAGCCAAGCGATATTGAAGTTTCCATATGTTAATCGGTTTCGTTTAATATTCAGGAAAAATTGGAAAGGTCTGTGTGGTTGTGTTTATTTAGGATGATCGTTCGTGCTTCACTTGGAGAGGTTTTTCGGAAAACATTTTACCTAGTCGCCTGTTGGTGTTCTAAATTCTAATATTCTATTTTTTTTTTTTGTCCAGATCGATCCGGTATTTTTTGATCAATTGAAAATTTATCACAAGGAACTGCTACAAGAGTCGATATCATTCAATCACAAGTCTACAACATTTTGTGCTTGCCCACAATCTCATTCTTCTCCCTCTGCGCCGTTACATCAATGTGAAATGATCAGCAAGTCGACTTTCCTTAGCAGAGTTTTACGCGAAAGCATCTCCCCGTGCCTCGACTTCGCCGACCGGGAATTATCTGTCAAAGTTTCCAGTTGCATCCACAACAATTCACTTTCTGTCGAATTATCCATTGGGCAAACAGCAACTAGTAACCAGTGAGTACAAGTAGAGTTGGTTTCTATGCATCATACCTATTCACTATTTGGCCTGATCTACCGTAGAGCGACACGAAGCTAAGCGACGCGACGCTTCGGGCTGTTGTCCGAAGCGTCTCTGTCTACACTATGTTTTTACTTGCGCCGCTGAGCGAGGCTTTGCGTTGAAGTGACGTAGAAAGTAGCAAAGTTTTTGGCGTTTGATTCGCACCCAGGTTAACAAGAAACATTAATTTCGGCAAAATAACCTTTTTAGCTCATGCATTTTTTCATCTATCTTTAATTCAAATTAAACAGTGCTGGACAAGTCCGCAACTAAATCCGCTAGTCCGCAATTGCAGATTAGCAAAAATTATTTCGGGCTTACGGATTTGCGGACTGTCGTTGTTGAAATAATGGACTTGCGGTTGCGGGTTTGCATCCATTAAAGTTAGCAAGTGTAAAATTTTGGCTCGCAAGTCGTATAATTGACGTCTCCGACAGTTTCAGTTTGATGGTAAAAATTTGCGGTGTTAAACACTTTCTGCAAAAACAACTTTGAAGTACTAGCTCATTAATTGCGTTGGCTGCTAATAATTTCTCAGTGACCAGTAGAATTATGAAAACGTGCAACTTCAGTCCAGACCTTCTTTGAGCTAGAAATGTAGCTTTCACATTTTTTAAACTTTTCATAACCGGAAAGCATATAATTAGAAAATGGTTACTGGATTGTTACCCCTGAATTACTAAAAACTTATTATGGCTTGCATGAATATACGAGGTCTGTTCAAAAAGTTCGTAGACTGAAGTCATAACACAAAATGTGCTTTCTACGGCAGTTACAGGTCTGGGTGTCCTTCAAAGTACTCTCCTTCCCAACGCAGACGCTTATCCCAGCGGTGTTTCCACTTGCGGAAGCAGTCTAGGTAAGCTTCTTTTTTAATGCACTTGAGCTCCTTCGTCGCATTTGCCTTAATCTCTGGAATGGTCTCAAATCTTCTTCCTTTCAAAGGTCTTTTGAGCATGGGGAACAAAAAGAAATCACAAGGTCAGGTGAGTAAGGAGGGTGGGGAAGAACAGTGATGGAATGTTTGGCCAAAAACTCACGAGTTCTGAGAGCTGAATGGGCTGGAGCGTTGTCATGATGGAAAAACCAGTCACCACTCCTCCACAATTCTGGCCATTTCCGTCGGATGGCATCTCTCAGACGTTTTCAATGTAGTAGGTCTGGTTCACTGTGGAGCCTTCAGGAAGGTACTCGTGGTGGACAACTCCACTAGCATCGAAAAAAACTGTGGATCGAACTTGGCGAGCTTTTTTGGGTCTGGGGGATGTTTTGCTCGTCCACTGTGAAGATTGGACCTTTGTTTCCACGTCATAATCGTAAACCCATGACTCATCACCTGTTATGATCTTTGACAAGAATTCTTTATCATTTTCTGAGTGATCAAGCAAATCCTGACAGACTTGAACACAATGAGCTTGTTGATCACTTGTCATCAGACGTGACACAAATTTTGCGGCAACGCGATGCATCTTTAATTCTTCCGTCAAAATGTGGTGACAAGAGCCCACCGAGATCCCACATTCTTCAGCAAACTCTTTTACAGTCAGACGTCGATTCGCTCGCACCAGAGTGTTGATTTCATCAATGTCTGGGTCATCAGTTGATGTGGAATGACGTCCAGAACGCTCATCATTTTCAACAGACGGCGGACCATTTTTGAAACGTTTATGCCTCCTGAAACATGTCGCTTGCTTCATGGCAAAATCACCGTAAGCCGTGTTAAGCGTGGCAAACGTTTCCGTAGTAGATTTTCCCAGCTTGACACAAAATTTCACAGCAAATCGTTGCTCTTTCAAGTTATTCATGTTGAAGAAAATTAGTAAAACTTAAAATCCGACGAACTAAAAACTAAACGTAACTTAACTGAACTTAACCAGCACTAAAATAAAAACATCTGCAATCAGGAAATGGCGTCATAATCAGCTGATCTCCGTAAACCTAACGACACCAAGCGAATGCTTGTGGAACAAATAAGAGCTGCGCAGTTCAAACAGTCTACGAACTTTTTGAACAGACCTCGTATACTTCAAAAAATCAAGCAGCCTGTCGATAATAAAACATACGATTTAACGTCAACAAAACAAATGAGAAAATTGCAAGGCACTGATGTCGAAATTGTCAACAGCACTGTGCGAGTGCAGCTAGCTGAGATACATACCGGCAACCTACCCGGTACCAGCAGTGTAGACTGGTTGACTGATAAAATCTCATAGTAGCCTTGATCCACGCTAAATTTTCAGTGGTAGTCTTCTTCCTCACACTTTCTTAAAAGTTTACAATTGCTGGCAAGAAACTGCGGTTTGAGGGTCTGTGGTCCAAAAGTCATCACGGCTAACACTTCTGTCTAAATACTTTCTAATATTTATTTCACAAACTAATAAGGTAATACCTTTTCAAAATTAGTTTTACAAAGCTCTTATTTCACAAAACATCTCGTCTTACCCTGTGACGCTAGCCTGTACGAGACCTGAAAAATGGCGCACGGAGGAGCAACATTTTTGCGTCTTACCCTGTGAGGCTAGCCTATACGAGACCTGAAAAAAATGGCGCCCGATAGAGCAACATTTTTGCACTACCTGCTCCACGAATCGCTACGGGAGCGATACCAAGCTTCACAAAGCATCAGCTGCACGAGGCGAGGCGCGACGCAGCTTCATTGCGTCATAATGACATAGCTAGAAGTTGGCGCATGGCAACGCTTCGTGTCGTTCTAGTGTAGATTAGGTCTTACCGGATTTTTGAAGCAAGACAACTCGGTTGACAGTATTAAGGCGCGTTTACACACAGATCGCAATTTTTGAGCCGCAACGTAGCGAAACTCAAATCGCCAGATTGACTACTTATCTCTGATGGCAACTTCTTGGTAAAACCGCTTCGTTACGCTTGATTGAACGTTAATAGCCAGGCTCATGCATTTCAATCTGCATTCGCGCGTAGTTGAAATCGCAAATCGCTCCTTGAGCGATTTCTGCGTAATCGCACGCGCGCACACGCACAACTTTGCACAAAGTTGCGCGTAGTAGAAATCGCTGATCGCGATCTGAACATAATAAAACACACAAACTTCCCGATCACAACTACGCACGTGTAAACGCACCTTTAGGTGTGCGCATTGCAAGCTCACAATTTCATTACATTCTAGATTTGCTACAATACAACTAAACGCATTAATGTCTCTTGACAAAATCTCCGAATTTTAACGAAATGCCTGGAAAAAATTGTGGCAGTTCTTACACAATTAGTTTCGGGTAAGAAATGAAAAAAATGCGATTAACATTGCATCGGTATTCGCTGGTTACCTACTCTTACTCATCTTACATTACTTCACGATGAACTAGAAGTTTGGTTCAATGTTGTCGACGACACAAATATTCGTCAAGCGTTTGTAGACCGTTTTATTGCTTATCCAATTAAAAGGATTGCACCTGTCATGCTGCGGGCAAGTCGATATGACCCCTTGAGAAACAAAACAGACCCAGACAATTGCTATGCCGAGAATATAGTTGAAGGCTGGTGGGATTAAACTCGTGGTAGATGCGTTGGTAAAATTCCAATACGACACCACCGAAGTCACACTGCAAAGTGGCCGGCTTTCTCTTTCGATGTTGAGTGAAGAAATTGCCTGCTTGCTTTTGGTGAATTGTTCACCTGGGGTTGAGAATGGTTGGAAACTCTTTGAAAAATTTAGCTCCAGATCGTGCAATCCTTCCTTGAAAACAGTATTTTACAGTTTTACCGTAAATACTAAATGTTGGTATAAAAATGTTGATGAGGGTTGTAGAAAACCGTGTGGCAATTTTGGTTTCTGAAAATATTGTACATTGTTCGTGAAATTTTGCAGTGATTTTCAACTAGGGTTCCTCCAGTACAATTCGGGGCTTCTATTCAAATGCGAGAATCGATACTCTTATGTGCACTCTCTATTTTATTGCAGATAGTGCGTGATGGTTTTTATTGTAAATTAATCTGAACATGAAGATTTCAGTTTTATCCTATAAATCCAACGTTTTTTTTGCGTGAGACAATTGCACAGGAGTTTCTTAGCCTCTGGGTTGCTTCATGTAGGTTCCTCTACGCCAAAAAGGTTGAAAACCACTGGAACATTGACTAGTAACCTCCTTGACCTCGCTGCTTTACTTTTACTTCAGTTAAGCTGATCAATCGGCGCTGCGCTGGTTAAACAGAAATAATTACGGTATGAATTGTATACGATGCAGCGTCAGTGGAATACTGTGCTTTGTCGATAAGAATTTGCTCATATTTGAAATGAAATTTGAAAACAAGTCCATCCGAAAATAATTCTCGCAATCACTATTTACCGCTTGATTGGAGAACTCACAGAATTGAGGAAGTGTAATAATTTCCTTGTTTGCTTTGCTTGCTCTGTATTGTAAACAACTCTGAGAAACTTTCATTACTGGAATTCCTTCAAGCTTCGCTTTCTTGGGGAGGTGATTATACAATTCAAAATATCCAAACTTGTCAAGTTTGCATTGAACGCTCTGTTTGCATCCGTGACATTATGTTCAGCAGATACATAGATTTTATTACATTGTTCCTGGTGCATTTTCCTTTTTTTTTTTACGACCGGAAATAAAATGTAATGAATGAAAAAAAGATAGCATCACCACGTACTAGTTCTTTCATTCGATGCACTTCTTCGATGACGGTCATTTTCATTGCAATCATGAATTGTGAAACAGCTGACGCAATATAGGTTCATGGTCATGGGTGGCGGAAGCGGGGGGAGGGGCACTTTCTTTCAGGGAGCCGTAATTTACGTGTTTATTTTTACAATAATATCTCCGCATGAATGGATTTGAGACTTAATAGGCCTACCATCGAAAGTGAAACCCAGGAAAAAGCTTAAATCTAGAGACGTTTTCTTTGAAATTTTGTTTGTGGGTGTAATCTTTTTGTAGCAAGAAAAATTGACTTGTGGCTTGTAAATGTCAAATTGAGCATTTTAGCATATAAAAGGCAAACCAGCAATTGGTAACATTTAAGGCAGGGGTTCTCAATTTCTCAACCGTGGCTCTTGGCCCCCCAAAGGGACCACAGAGTGTTCTCTTGGCAGCCACGATGGTAGGAATCATTAATGAATTATGGCAGACGGGGACTTTTAATCTTACTCTCTATAGGGGCCACGGTCTTTTAGAGGTACAGTCAAGGTAAAGGAGCCACGGCTCAGAAAAGATTGAGAATCACTGATCTAAGCCATCAGTGTAGAAAAAGCATTTTACAGTACGTTTTGAGACGAGGCAAGGTGCGGTAGTTGTCGTAAGTGTCGTTTATAGTAAACAATAGTAACTAAACTCAAAACTAGGCCTCTCCACCAATGTATTGTATACTGCATTTGCAGTGTAATTTTTCATAATGCGAGGGGCGAGGCTAATTCTCGGAGAGGTGGGAGCTTTGCTTTTTTCAGACTTAATTTTGACGATAACAACTAACCTTCAAAATCAATAAAATACGCAGCTGTCATAAAATAAAAGCGGCGGATTGTGCAAAATATCTGTAGCCTAGTTTTTCAGTGTTTTTGAATGTATTTACATTTTTTAATTCACTGTGTTTTGCTGTGCAGTGTTAACCCTAGCAGTCCTTTGCCAACAGAATTGCTTTTTCTGGTAAAAGAAAGCAATTAAAACGTTCCCATTCTAGTTTTGTCAGCGACATGGCCTAGCAGTACCGCGCGCAGGTTTCAGATCCTACGTGACGGGTTCGATTCACGGATGGAGCCGATCGCATTTGACATGTATCACGGGTGGCTGCTGACTCGAAGAGCGCAAGCTCACTTCGCAGTCTTCCTCAATTACTGTTGAATTTTCGGTTCAATTTAATTTGAAAATAACCTCAGTTATTTGTTTTACGAGTGGCGATGCGATTTATGTAGTTTTACTATTTCTCTACGCATCACCTTATCTGTGGAGCAAATAACCTTAATTGGAGTTGCGTTATTGATCGTCCCAAGTTTATTTTTTCGTATGTTCCGAAAAAGCTTACTGCTGTCGTTGTTTACGTGACCGTATACGTGACATACCGTGAAAGCTCTATTTGAGCGCCACACGACCGCAGCGCTCTATTTCTCAACTCTTCTATTGTGGCGTTCTATGAGAAGTGACGTTCAGTTAAAGGGTGTTCCGTATGAGATTTTTTGACTAGCTGGTCAGAATTTTGGGAAGATAAATTTAATTAATGAAAAGAAAAAACGTATAACAGAGTTAACATTTAACCTTTGAAGAAATAAAAACATCTACCGTAACACAGTTGCTGATAAGTAATCAAAAATTCAGTGCGGAAAATCAGGTGACATGTCCCTGTGTAGCCGTCCTCGTCATTTTCAACACCATCCCCTGTAGTGGCATTACAGGTGGTGTTCAGTTAGAGGGTGGCGCTCTATTTTTCAATCCTTTCGCTTTAGTGGCGCTCAAATAGAGGCTTTACGGACGGTTATGGTATTTACAATAGCTGTTGGGGTTGCTAAAACAATAAACTTTAGCCACACAATTACCCTGTCCACATGTCCAGTAAATAGGGCTTTACACCCACGGTTCTTGGATCTGGTTTCTGCATCATAATTAAATTTTTGATGTCATATTTTAAAAAAGTGATCATGACATCAAAAATGTAATTGTAATGCAGAAACTAGAAGCAAGAACCGTGGTTCTGAAGCCCACATAATTTGGACATGTCACATGTGGACAGGCTAAATATGGGTTGTAGGCGAAGGAAATCTGGTCATTGCTTTTGAGCCCCCCACTTTGGAAGTGCTTCTGCTATCGCTGTTCCTGATACGAAACCGATGTGATTATAGTACCTGCGTTTTTGTTGGTGTCAGTTGAACTGCTTAGCCACAAATATAGTTTTAATTATCATGGCTTCGTTATATGAAATATTCAGCTTTTACCGATCTTCGTTTTGTCGCTCCACTCTACGTTCGTGCTCAGTTTCTAGCACTAACAGTGTAATGCCAGTGTTCTTCCATAGCGAGTTCATATTTTTTTCACTTAATTTTTTTTGGATTACGTCATGTCTAGGTCTATGCTTGCTCACTTCTTTGCCACTGAACTTGTTTGAACCGTCATGTGGTTACTTGATATTTATCTTCGTGACGTAATTGTTGTAAGCTATGGCGGATTGTGCGAAAACATTCGCCTCACAGTCAGTTTGTCATAATAATTGTTAGTGAAAGAAAAGGACAACTCTTCTGATTTGTTTTCAGGTTTTGCTGCTTATCACACACTAGTTGTCCGTGCAAACACCGCATCCGCTTCTCAGAGCACGATCCATGGCACAGCATCTCCCAATCGTGCAGAAACAGGGTAAGTAGACATCTGCCGATCTTTGCTCAGCTTTCATTGGCAAATCGAGCTCTGATAGTTTCATGCCACTTTGCAAACCTTTGTAGAACAGAACATACTAAACTATCTAACGGAAGAGCGATTCGGATGCAGTCACAGTGACTGAAACGTCTCATGGTTAAGGAGACGTTTTTTTTTGTTTGTTGGTTACGTCATCATGAAACATATCTGATGCAATAATAAACAAACCAACACGTTCCTGAATGACATTGAAAAGTGTCAGTCAGTGTGATTGCGTCTTCATTGTTCAAAGTAAGTTTGTGATTCGGGTTTTTTGAGATTTTTACGAGCTTCGCACGATCAAATTCACAGTAGTCTTTTTGTCTGACCTTCGTTTTATCGCTTTTTTTTTTTAATTTCTGTCCCCGACCTGGGTGTGGCGAGCATGCCCACTCTTGTTTTTTTAATTTTTATTAACTCTTCTGTTAGAGCCCAGAAAGTGGCGCTGTTTTTCATGATGAAGTAGTAGACCACATGTTCACTTCTACACTCGCCAAACCTAGTTTGCGAAGCTACTGGGTACGAAGCCATTCTTGTTTTTTGTAGTCAAGATCGATATATTGCCCAAGATTACTGAATAAAACGACTACGATCATTCAATCCTGAACCTAATCATGTCCCGTTGGTCCAGCCCCTCTATCCTTGGGACCATTTTTGATCCATTTCTTAGCTATTCTCGATTTTGAAGCCCTATAGGGGTTTCCCTGCATGTTTTATCCGTAGAATTATTCCGCGCTCTTAATTCTCGAAAAAGATTAACGGAATTTTAAACAGAGCAACGCCGTTTATCGCTCGATACCGAGCGCATCATGATCGATTGTCTTTTGTTGCTTGAGCGTTCCCTATGTCCAGGCTCGGAGCCAAACCGCTGCCTCCTGGCTGCGTAAACGCCTTGTCGCGTAATGTATTTACTCAACTTAATGTCACTGGCAAGAGTGTCCTTCAATCAGTTTATTCGTACTCATCACCGAATGTAACGAAATGGTTGGTTTAGGCATTGTGCTGCTTGGATCTACATAGTGTGTATTTCTGACTTGTTTCAGATCACGAGCGTGTGCAACTTCCTCACATACCTGCGTTATATCAGACAAGGGATCGTCAACCATGACGGTGAGTAGCACTTGTACAAGCGCAGTTGAAAATTTAAGTAGCACTTCGGTACTGGTTATCATGAGCTGCAATTAAACTTCATCAATCTGCTCATTTCTACATTCTTGTGCTGTTATTATAAAACTGCTCAATTTTCTCTGCTATTAGACGCTTTTCTCGATGCTCTCGACCTTTTAAAATTATTAGCTGCGTACTAAGGTCAAGGTGATGCGAACGAAGCATTTAAAGAACTTGAAACCTTTCATATTTTTGGATACGTCAATGCGTATGTCCGCTGGTTCACGTGCGAAATGGCATAAGGGATTTATGGCATTGGCGCACAGTTCACGCAAAACAATATTATATGATGGTGTTACGAAGAGACAAAAAATTAATCGCCAATTGTGGCCGCTCTCTCTGCGATGTTACACGGCTGGCTTCCTGGTCATGTGTTTCATGTTTGGTTGAAGCACCTTGCTTTCTCGACAGCTGCAATTGCAGCAGTGCAAATGTTTTTCAATTATAGATCAGAAGGAGAGGTTTTTTGTCGGTTGCATGTTTATCTTTTTATCACGAAAAAGCGACCGAAATGTTTCCGGCCAAGTGTCTACCACTTTAAGATGTAGGAATTGAGAAGGGCACCAGTTAACTTGCCAGCTGTTCTGTTTCTTTGATGCTGAGTGTCAAGCAGGGTAGCTGTGAATGTTTTATTGACTAATTTGTATGACCGGAGCCAGAATTGAAGCCAGTTGCTCTGTCTGCTTGGCTATTCACACTTAGGTTTTCAGCCACCACACTATCTTCGCTTCCATCTAATTTCAGACTTTCATATACGGATGCAAAGTGGACGGACAGCCTCTAAAACCATATAAGTCTCGGGTTGGCAAATTAAATTCTAGATCTGGTCAGATCAATTGCTCAAACTTTCGCATTCATACCTTCCCTGCTTTGCGTTCTGCATTGAACGGACAGTATGGAGAACAAGTCGGCAAAATCTCATGTCATTTAGGAAAGACAATGACGGAATTCTCTCATGTTGGGGTGATAGACTGATAGATTTTGAAGCAAACTCCTTCCAGCTGCTTAGTCGCTTTCTCGCAAAACGAACAATAATATATTTAACTTACTTGCGGTTCTACCGTAAATGTCACTAAGATGTGAATGCATTGGCTGCTGCGACAGCATCAAGGTTTGTTTTGCTGTTTTTGAGTTGTGGATGGCAGCAGCTGTAATATAACGTTGAATTAGGGCTAAAACTTAATTTAAACTTGTTGTTCGGACTAGTTTGTTTGGAGAACTTAGTATTTTGTTTTATTATTAAACATGCTTGATTGTTTGTTCAGTGAACAATGTAGAGTTTCAACTAAAACCGATCAAGTTTTTCTGCTCCCATGCAAGGCCAAGGCAGTCATCATTGCTAATTGAATAAATTGAAGAACCTATTGAATAAATGCACTATTTCGTCTTCGTGATAGATTATGCTTTAGTAAGTCAGCGGACGCTGAGTGAATTCGCAACTAAAAAGTATATACCGTGCTAAAGAAGAAAAAGCGTGAAGCGTCTGGCAATCGCTAGGTTGTAACCCCTGGGTTAGTTTCTTGGAAAGTAACGCAAGCTCGACTTCTTATCTTCAAAGTGTATGATCTTATCAGGGATTGCAGGAGTGTGTCTGTAGTCTCATGTATAATTGAATGCTGTTCCTTCCCGAGCATGTTTCGTGGAAGTTGAATAGAATCGAGTTGCTTGTATGTTGTGATGTGCATGGCTCTTCTCGTATAATGCTGCCACATCACAGCTTATCATAAAGCGCCTTGTTTTATATGTCTTTTTTTTTTTTTTCAGTTGAACAAATTTATTGGGAAGTTAACAACTATCTGCTTGAAATTTCGTTTGCGACGCTTGGATATTACAAAAGCCAGGTTTAGTTCTTGTTTCTCGCTGGTGTTGATTTTTTCACAATCATATAAGTGTTCATTATTTTGTGTTACTTGTGTTTACATTTGTTTTACCTTCCAATATTTTCGTGTATTGAAATCTCTGATTCCTTGGACAGTGTGGTCCCAGACAAATGGCTGATGAAGTTCACAATGAACTGAATGTGATCTTGGTTACTGGGTGACAGTGTTATTGTCACGCTTGTTACTTGGAGCAATTTCATTAAACAAAGTTCAAAAATAATTAGGATAGGTTTGTGCGAAGCAGGTTTGCCTCGTCCAAGGATTGTGATCATTCTGAAAACTTATCTTGGTTAATCACCTTGCGTTTCCACGAAATCTGACGTGATTGCATACCTTGTTTCTGTTTATCTGAAGGCTATCATGGGAGGATCATAAATTATTTTCGGACCTCACTCATCGGCATTATACAGAATGGCCCAAAAGTAGGTATAGTTTTTTACGCATACTTACACACATAAATTATAAAATTATCATATATATGAATTACATATTTGCGCACTTTTGCTCACTTTTAACTGTATATCTACTTCTAGGCCGCACCCTGTATAATGTGTGAAACGTTATTTCACGCAGTGAGCAAACATCGCAACATACCGCTGAATTAGCGTAGACACTAATGAGCCATCTTGTTTATAACCAGCTTTGCCTTAACCCAGTGCAGTTTTATTATTATGTTGGTGGAGCATTATTTTATTGCAGTATTTGACGTTTTTACCGTTTTACTTATCATGATTAAGTTTTGTCTGTAGATTGCGTATAATGCTTTGTCTTGTTATTGCATTCAGTTCACCAGTGGTTCAGTGTTCACAACTCGTATCTCGTACATTTACCAGTGGTTCAGTGTTCACAACTCAGATCTCGTACGCACTGCTTTTCCAAATCAAATCGACATTTCCATGTTTTTTTATAGTTTTTGTGTTGCTCTTGATTAGAACACTATTGATTGACTACCCCCTTTTTTTTTACTTGTGATGTTGTGATAAGTGTTAATCATGTGATCGCCATGAGCATGCTGAATATGTCTTTGACAAGTAGTTGGTTGATTCCTCATTGTCCTGCACTCATTCACGTTACCTTATGTACTGCCAAATAATACTCTACCTTGTCTAAAGATATTTTCTCGAATGTTTTTCAACTTTGTTTGTACATAGTGCTGGTGGTTCAGTGTTGTTGTAATTTTTTTAGTTTGTTTTATCGCAGGATCATTCCTTCACGATAGAGTCAAAAAGTAAGGGGTTCGAACCTGGGTTGGGGGTCAATAACATTTGATCATCTTGCAGTGAAGTAGATCGTCTTTACAAATTAGGCTGTGAAATGCTGTCACATGGCGTCATATTTGCTATGAAAACTACAAATGTTTATTGTAATTTTGAGTCTAGTGACGTGCCGGTATGGAAAGGTGACTCGGCTTTGACCCCTCAGTTCAATCAATCACTCAACTACCGTGAATATTTTTCATTTGTGGCATCATAAGAGTAACCTTGTCGCTGGATTTTTGAAAAACAAATCGGCTAAGTTTTTGTTGTGTGTGTTGCTGGTGCTGCGATATTTGTAAGTGACAAGGTTTGCAATTAAATAGAGGCATGCATAACACAGCTCAACAAAAAATTTTTTTTTCTATTTGCCCAAGATATTTCAACGGTTTTAGGGTATATCAGGTGCGCTAATTCCGAAAATGGCCTTCTTTTTGCTGAATTGGCTCTAGTTTTTGAGATATATCCTTTACACTAACTAATAAATAACGGTAAAATATATTACAGATAAGAGCTGTTTGTGCTTACAAAATTATTTTGTTTCGTGATAAAGAACTAATGGTCATAAGCTTTAGAAAGCTATTTCATCGCATAATACCTCCACTGGTTCTTTCTTGCCTTCTCCAAGATTTTTGCGCTTTCCATAAATAACATGGCGAGCAAAACTGCAGGTTACCTTCTTCATTTTGGTGCATCTCCCATGCATTCATTTATTTCTCGGTGTGCAACACACTGCGTTAGACACAACCCTTTTTCCGCATATTCCACGAGGCTTCATTTTGCTGAGTGCAATTGTATTTTCTGCACCGCTCACCATCATTTTAGTCGTACCAATATTTACTTTAAATCCCTCGCCTTCCACTGCACTTCTCCACCTTTGTAACCTTGCCCATAAATCCTCGGGCTTATCAGCATACAAAATGTCATTCAATAATTATGATCTTTTCCATGCATCTTTCGTCACAACATTAACCACAATAGCAAATATTAGTTAGTGGTGATAGCACAGACCCTTGATGCGCATCAACAGTCCAACACTCGCCCCAAATTCCTCCAACAACCCTGCCACCTCTGACTTTCGTCTTTAACCCTCATATAAGCTCATCACTGCTTGCACCAACACTTCCGGCAATCCTTTCTTTCTTAGTGCCCATTGCACCACTTTTCTACGGACCCTATCAAATGCTTTTTCCAAGTCTACAAAACGCATGCACAGCTTTTTCTCTTTTCCACGGAATTCCTCTCGTATCTTTCGCAAAATAGACAACGCACGAGTTGTGCCTTTCCCAGACATACAGCCAAATTGCATATCATCTATGGCAACCAATCCTCATATTCTGTTCTCCAGCTCTCTCTCCACAGTTTTCATTGCGTGCTCCAACAACTTTACTTTTTATATGCTCCACAATCCATCTCACCTTTCCTTTAAAGATTGGAACAACAACACTCGTTTTCCATTCCTCTGACACATATTTACCATCCAGTATTCTCTGGCAAAGCTTCTTTGTTATAACAGCGAACTTTCCACTCGATATTATCATGTCCATATTTACTTTTGAAGGTCTAGCTGCTTTTCCCAATTTCATCTTGTTCATAGCCTTCATCACCTCCTCATAAGTTACTCCTTCAACTGGTCCTTCAACCATATCTGCTTCTGCCATCTTACCCAATTCTTTTTCCACTTTCAAGATCTTTTCCATGTGTTCCTTCCATAACTTCCCTCGATCTTTCTCATTCATTACAATTTTCCCATTTTTATCCTTTTTGCCACCTCCACCATGCATGTCTTTTCCTCCTTGATAATTCCCTCACTTAAAATAACCTGGCATGCTTGTCATCTGCAAAGATTTGTCAAGTTTCTTAGCATTGCGCAGCAGGGTGGATCCAGACACTCGTTTGAAGAGGGCGAGCTTCCAAAAATTGATCCATCGCTTGAAATTTATCGAATTTTCTAGAAAATTTAGAGAAATGCTGTTGTTTTAGGCTGCTATCGCCCCCACTGCCCTCTTCCTGGATCCGCCATTGGGGCGCAGTTTGTTATTGTGAGTAACTGAAGCTTGATAAGGCGAAGTTTGAGCCTTGTATTGTTTCGCAACCTGCTTCTCGCAAGTGGTATCTACTGAAGACATGTATTTCATAAAATTTTTATTGCTCCCTTAAATGTTTTGTATACTTGTATCATACTCAGGATTTATTGACAGCATGTAACATGACTCTGCTATTGCATGGAAAATGGCATAAACAGATGTTTTAAAAATGCGATATGCAAAGCTTAAAAGTCAGAATGAAAAACAACAAAACGTCAATATGGCTGGTGTTGTAATGGTATAACGACGTTTTGAAATCTCAAATCTTCAAAAATAGAAGAAAATTCTTGTCAAGATTACACACTATTTGCCACCAGTTTTATCAATGAGTGTTTTCCTTTTTTTCACGGCACTAAGCAAAGAGAATTGAAGCCAACAGCATTGCTTAAAACAGGCATAAACGGACAGCAATGCTGTTTCTCTACGTAAGCAATATTTTCATAAAAAATGCATTTATCTCGAAAACTAGAGCCAATTCAACAAAAACAAGGCCATTTTCGGAATCAGCGCACCTGATATACCCTAAAACCGTTGAAATATTTTCGGCAAAAATTTGTGTGTTGACCAGTGTAATTCACGTTGCCAAGCGAACACCACGAAATTATCAGACTTCCGCTCCTGAACATGAAAAATTGAAGTTTATTAACACCCGGTAATTTCAATGGAAGGTCTACGTCACTAATAGCCTGGATCGAATTTTTTCTCTTTTTTTGCGGTCATTTGTCGGTCATTGACTGAAATTTTTTAGGCCTCTTCGGTCACAATGACTGAAAAAAACTTGTGAGTTTTTGAAGAAATGTTGCAGACGAAGGCTGCATAGCTGCGGTATGCAAGGAGCAGACCTTTCTTTTTGGAGATCACTACATGAGGCCTGAAAATTTGACCGAAATATCGGGTTGACCGAAAAAAAATTGGGCAAATTTAACTAAAATCGGTCAAATGATCAAGTTGACCGAAAAAAAATTGTGCAGTACTAATGACCGAAACAGAACTTAAATTTTTGAATAAATGTTGCAGACGAAGACTGCATTGTTGCCATATGCAAGGTGGATACCTTTTTTTTTTGGAGGGGGGGGAGGGGGATTACTGTGTGAGGCCAAGAAACTTGACCGAAATATTATCGAGTTGACCGAAGAAATTTGGGCAAATTTAGCTAAAATCGGTCATATGATCGAAACAAAACTTTGAAAAAAAACAGGCCTGGATAGTGGGGTGCTTCAAAAATGGGAGAAAAAGAACTTTTTTTGAAGTTTTATGGGCTACCCTTTCAAAACATTCCATTCATTATGAAAACACCATGTGTAAAATATTTTTGAAAAATATTGATAATTGGGGGTTCCCCAAGCCCCCTAAAATTTTGATGTTTTTGACAAAACCTGAAAACTTGAATTGGCTGTGATTCCAAATTTTTTCATGCAAACTTGTGGTTGTTTAGGTTCATTTTTATCAGCATAATAAGCACCATCATTTAAAGAAGTTAAAAAACTTGGATCAAGATTTTTTTTCATTTCCAAATTTTCAAAAATTCAAATTGCATGCTAAAGATACACTGAAATATACATATTTGCAAAAGTTATTTGCTTGCAAGTTTTTTACACGAAGTTATGCAAAGATTTTGCAATCAGAACACTAGCCTTGTTCTGTTGCTATGAATCAAGTTGATAAAAGTACAGTTAAACACAGTTCACACTTGAGGCTTTATTGAGACTCCCACCATGAGAAGGAAGATATTTTCTGTTTATAATATTAGTTTCATAGGAACAAGCCATTCATTGTTGCACACTTAATTTAGAGGTTTGGGAAAATTTTTTCGGTGCTGAGAAACGAATTGTAGAAAATATTGCAGTTGGTCTTTTTCACTAGTCAAACGTCCAGAAAAGTTTTGCAGTAGTGCCACATGCGTGAGCTATGCTAAGAGTAAAGATCTGGTTTGCAGTGAGGGTACCTTAATTTATTATGCCATACAGTCATTGCTGTAGGCCTACGTGTATGCATGCTTGTTACTTGTTATCGCATTAAGGCTCAAGCAAAATCTCAACCCAGATCCGAACCCAAAATTTTGCGATTTTCCGAACCTTGCGGCGCAAATTTTGCCAAAATTACGTATAATTCTTGTAAAACTGTTTTCCTGTGACCAAAACTTCTCGAGTGTAATGCAAATACAACTGCATACAGATTACAGTGCTTTGATGCTTACAGAGAAAGAATATATAGCTTCTGTACAGAGCATAATTAGAGGTACTGCGTGGCAGACTTACTAAGCTGACGATTAAATTTTCATGTATATACCGGTAGACTAAAATCAAATTGAAACAGACCCTCAGCTTGTTGCATTCATGCAGGCTGCAGAGCAGGAACCCTTGGTTGAAGATCACCGTATTGGTATCCAAACTACTTCTCACTGCAGACAATTCGCTGCAGCTATAACGAGTTTCGAAAAAGAGTATAAGGGGAGGATAGGATTATATCACTTTCTTAGTTGCATTCATGCAAACTCATATTCTGCTCTGTGAGCAAGCATTGATTTTATGTCATACGAAAATTTCCTTAGAAAATAAAACAGCAAATTATGTGTAACGTTTGCACCTTTAATACGTTTCTACTTGCACTAGCCCACTAAAATATTTGTAAATATCAAGCTTTCCTCAGCATAATTATGCAGAATGTTACTTCTTTTTCAAGAAAGCAGAATCATTCGACACATAATGAAAGCTATCTGTCAGTTCAACATGACGTTATTGTAACATTTTTGCAGTAAACTGGTAGTGCACACATGGCGACAGTTTTGCAAGCCAGGCGCCTGCTCCTTTTACACCATTGACTGGCGACCACTAATAATAGCAACCAGTTTAACAAACAATAGTTCATCTTTAAATCAATCTCTATAATTTATTTGTATGAGTATTACACAAAGGCCGACTACTGCACAGGCCTACTATGCTATGTTTTGACAATTGCAGGGATTGGCCTGTCTTTGTTCCAACTTATAACAATATTTGGGGGGGGTTTGAACCCCCCTCATTCCCTCCTAAATACGGCCTTGGGCGTGAGATTTAAATTTTTTTTCAATAGTTTCAAGGATCTCAGCGTTGCAGTGTTTTAACTATAAAACATCTGTATAACTTCGAGTTAAAAACTTGCAAGCAAATAACTTTTGCAAATATATATATTTCAGCATGTAATTTACATAGAATTTTTAAAACAATTGAAAATAAAAAAATCTTGATCCAAGTTTTTTAACTCCTTTAAATGATGGTGCTCATTATATTGATAAAAATGAACCAAAACAACCACAAATTTGCATAATAAATTTTGAAAATACAGCCAATTCAAGTTTTTAGGTTTTCGTCCAAAAACATCACAATTGGGGAACCCCCAATTATCAATATTTTTCAAAAATATTTTACACATGGTGTTTTTACAGTGAATGAAATGTTTTGGAAGAATAGCCCTTGAAAATTTCAAAACTTGATTTTTTGAAGCACCCAACTGGATAGGTACCAGCTGTTTACAAAATAACACTTTATAGAAATGTAAAGCTTGTACTGCGGAGGTTGAACTGGTTCTGGCACAGTTACACCGTGGTTCTGATACTTGCGCGGAACAACTTGCGATATTATGACTTCCATTGTGCGAGAAATTTCACTTCCCAGCTTATCAAGTAAAGAGGGCAGAACATGCTTCCATTACACATTAAGTTTTTTGAGGATTTTTTGGAAAATGAGGGATTGTTTTCGATAATAGCTGGGGGTGCTGCAGTGCCTCAGCTACTTTGTTCCCTCCGCCCCTGGCTTCTAGGCTTATCTTTAATGTCGTTGATGCCTGAATAAACTCGCTTCCCATTTCCTCCCCGTGTCCCAAGAACAAGTTCGGTTGGACCTGTTGCGTCACTCTCACGCAATAGGCTGCAGCGACAGACCAAATAAAACTCGTTTAAAGATATTGGGTTTGAAAGTCCGTTAGCATTATTTACCTTATGTGTAGAAAAGTTGTTATTTTTCCTCTGCTATTTCCCGCACGGTAGTGGTGAAATCAAGAATCCATTTTTGAACGCTTTGACTCGCTCTTTGAAAAACTTAACACGTTATCAAACGTGATGTCATAATTGTTGCTTCGTGTCATCACTTCCGGTAGTCGGTGAAAGCGCGTGATGACTTGTGAAACGAATAGATAGCAATATTACGACGGATATAGTATGCTTTTGTAATTACTGTTTGTGTCGACCCATTTGACACTTGTGCTGCCCTGCATTTTTCCCTTCCAATGTTTTTGCTCTCTTTCTGATTTGTTACAAAATACTTTTCGACGTTGCAAGTTGTTTTCTTGTTTCTTCCCAATTAAACTCGGGTCAATGGTCACACCACGCGAGTTATCGCGCGAGTGGAATGTCAACTACAATCCGTTTTGACTACTCCGGTTTCTTAAATGTCCAGGCAATACGCGGGCGATACCTTGTCTACACTGACTGGCCAGAAAAAAGCAGCAATCACCGCAGGTGATGTGATCATAGAAATGCACTGCCAACCAGTTCAGGGCATAGTCCTAAGGGTTGGTTAAAAAAAAACACTTTTTTTGAAAAAAAATGTTGCAAACGGCTTTTCCCGTTGTACTACCCTAAAAAATGATACTGACCAAATTTCAATCAATCAATTCGTTTTTATTTCCGCACTCTATTACGTTATAAACACACGTTCATAATAAGTATTGGAAAAGCGCGGAAAAGGGCACACGCAGCAAAACGGGTAATCGTTGAAGCATGCCCGTCAAAAAGACTAGGCATGGTTGCGTGACCCTAACAAAAAAAAATAAATAAAAACAACAAAAAAACAAATGGATTTAACAACAAAAACACACGCACAAAACGAACCAACGCAGAAACAAAATTAATTAGTTAATTAAGCAACATGCCATAGCAAACAAGATCAATTTTGCAAATAAACTGTATTAGCACTAAGATTTCAGCCTGTGACCCTAGCTATTGAGGGGCTAACAGGTTCTAAACCTTGCCCAAGGGACAAGGGTTACCTGGAGGGAGTTGTGAATGGGTACCCTCATTCATCCGCACTTGTTTAGAAGACAAGTTCACAACCGGGTACAGTTTTTACTCATGTCCAGGAGTGTATTGGTATCAGATTAACGATAGATTAGAAATATATGCCAGTTTTTTGTTAGGGTATTTAACAGTAGCCTACGAATGACTGCAGTTTTGTGTATAATTTATATATGTAATCACAAAAAGGTATTTTTTAAAAACTGAGTTTTGATAATAATAATTAACCATCTTTTCAGAAATCGGCACTGTTCATCAATCAAATTAAAGTGAAATATTGCTTCTGCATTGTGGCTCTTGATTTAGCATTAGATGGAGTTGCTAGTCGACATCTTTTTGGATTTCCAACTTCATGATTCCATTCGTTCTTTGAGCATCTGCAAATAAAGATCAACAGCAGCACCAGAACTGATCAATTCATAAATCAATTACTGTAAATATACAATGACCCAACAGAGGTAGCGGTAATCGACAGAGCTTGTTAACGACATAATAGTTAGTCTGTGCTCAAAAAATGTGCTTTAACTTTGTTTGAAAAAGATTTTAAACTCTTGCTTTTCTTAATCGCAGTAGGCAATTTACTCCATATTTTAGGTCCTGAAAATTTTATAGACTGTTGGCACATAGTTAATCTATATGATGGGGAGATATAAAGACTATTGCTTCTAGTTGATACAAGACTTGATTTTAATTGAAATAAGTTCAGTATTGCCACTGGGTGAAGTTTTTTAACGGTTTTATACATAAAAATAGCTAGCTCAACATGATATACTTGTTTAATAGTCAATAATCCATTTTGTTTCATGACATTTTTTACACTGTTACGTTTCTTTAAACCAAAAACTAATCTGATAAATTTATTACAGATACGTTGTAATTGATGAATTCTGGTTTCATTGCCAAAACACCAGTTGGTTATACAATAGCGAACATGGCTAAGTAGCAATGAGTGGTAAAGACAAAGCATAGCTTTAGAAGATAAATACACACGAATGCGCATAACAGCACCAAGAGCAGCTCTCATTTTTTTCTTTATCACATCTACGTGGTTCTTCCATGATAAGTTTTCATCTATTAACACTCCAAGAAATCGAGTTGAAGACTATCTATCGCATTATTTCTTAGTTTCAGCTGAAAATTTTTCACGGTTTTTGTTAATCGGGATTTTGGTGTTTGAAACAGAATATAATTTGTTATAATATAATTTCACAAAAAAATTTCTATGTTAGGGGGTGCGCAACTCAATTTTAGTTTATGACGTCATCAAAAAGGAGTGCAAAAAAATTTTTTTTGAAAATATAGGCAAGTGATCTACCAACAGACGCAGAATAATTTTTTGAGTCGAAATTTGTTTCAGTTTATTATCATTAGGTTAGAATTTATGATAATTTTTGTAATGGTTGATGGCGTCATCAACAAACTTGCAGTTAAGAAAATTAAGTTTTGATTAAAGCTTCAGTTCAAAGTTACTCCAATATCCACAGTCCACACTTGACAGCAAAATCAATTGTACACATTTGCATTTGAAAGATGAAAAGTTATTTAATCAGGCTTTATAATTAGTGTAAATGCATTCAAAGGTTTCGCCAAGATGCAGTACAGTTAATGGCTCGAGAAATGCAGTTTTTTGGTCATATCATTACTTTTTCGGTGGTGTTCCACGCATTGAAGTACTTGCTGCAGCTGATTATCATCTTTTGTCAGTTTTGTGGCCTTTTTCTCAGAATTTCTCTCTTGCCATTTCTCAAAAATTAATTCTTTTACTTTTCTCTTCAGTATACAGATAACTGGAGTATCATTCAAAGCAATCTCACAATGATCGAACAATTTTCGTTTCCACAACAATACACCATGAATTGTGAGGTACTTATCACCTTCCATTGCTTCACTGATTAATTTAAAGGCAACAAAAACTGAACAAGTTCCTCCATAAGCATAACATCAATACTTGCAATGCGATCTTCTTGATTGTTTTCACAAAGCAATGATTGAATTTCTGTGAAAACCTTTTGCACGCTTTGAAGCACAGCTAGCTTGGTGTTCCATCTTGTCATACATTCTTGTACAACGGTAATTGACAACTTTGACGCTAGACCACTTCGTTTTAGGTATGTGACCAACTGTTTTACAGCTTCAAGTAGTGTCTGAACACATTCAATGCCACTGCCATCATCACTTTCGCCAACTTCAATGATGCATTCTGGGTCATCAGATTTCATCTTAAAAGCTGTACATAATGTGGTGTTTAAAATATGGCAAGAACATGGAATCCAATGAAAAAATTTAAGAGCTTTTTAATGTTAGCTCCCTTGTCTGCTACAAACACCACATGCTTTTTAACATTATCACATATAATGCCATATTCGCCAAGAGTATTCAAAAGCTCAGATTTAATATTTTGACCAGTTTTGGTAATTGCCTTAAATAGTTTGCAAAATATCGCATAGTTTTTCACAGATCACCTTTGACAAACTGCACAGTGCATGAGATGTAAGACTGCCTTTTGTGATTATCAGTCCATAAGTCAGTTGTCATAGCAACTCCACCATTATTCTCAATTGCTTTTATCACAAGGCTGATTAACTTTTCCCTTTCACTGACAGCAGTCTCTCGCAGTACTTTGCTGAGAGTATTTCTGGAAGGCAAGATTTCGCTACAATCTACTTGTCCGTACATAGCACCAGCGTTAATTAAGCATTGTGTAAAAGCCTTCGTACCATTTCTATCCAATACTGAAAAAGGTCTCATGTCTTTTGCAACTAACTCAACAGCACCTTTAAGAACTACCTTTTTTAGTTGATTAGGAACTTTCTAGAAAAATTTAACTTTAACTGGATACTTTTGCTTGAAGTCGAGGAAGGTGACTTTTTACATGCTTGCACATGCCTTTTTAAATGTGTGTTTTTAATTTCATGACTGGTGAATTTAAAGACTTTCAAGCACTTTTTACAAGCTACATAGGGCATTGTCCTGGACTTGTTGTTGGAATTTTTTTTTTTTTTGAAACAACACCCATATGTGCCCACACTTCAGTTTGGCATTTGCTTTTTCTGCAAGCTGAAGCTGACCATTCTCTAATTGCTCTTCAACAACATCTGTAGTAGTTTCAAACACTTCTACATCAGGCGATCCTGGCCTACTCCTCTGGGACATTTTTAAAATTTATCAGGTCTACTACTCTATCCTATGATTACGAACAGATAAATGATTCAATGAACTACCGGAACCGTATTATATCCTAAAATACCGGAAACAAAGAAATGAACAATGCAAATGAAAATGATGTTTCGTGTTTTCGGAAAGGTATTTATTTTTCTTCCTGTTTTTTCCGGTAAAAGTATTTGAAAATAGAAATACACTTTGCGCGGCACGCCTCCACTACGCGGCAGACGTTTTACTCCACTACGCGGCACGCTGCAAAAATACGATAAAAGCTGCGCTGCGCGGTTGACATCTCTAGTCTCCATGGCAATGACGAGACGTAGTGTTGAAGAGTTGAATATTGGAGTGCAGGAACAGATGTTAGGCTGAACGAGAGGGATTCAAGGCGCGACTAGTTGCTCAAGCACCACAAAGCGATAACGTCACCAATTTAAATTTTGTAGTAAATCCCCAAGACCGGCCGTTAGCTCAGTTGCTAAGCGCACGCTATCGGTGCGGGAGGTCTGGGGTTCGATTCCCGGGCCGGTCAAATCTACACAGTGTCGCCAACGATTCGCCACCGTTGCGACGTTTCTTCGGAGCTGTGTTGCCCAGGCGCTATACCGTGGAGATGGGCCCCGCAACTCGTTACACGCTTCGGCGTATTACGGCGAGTATAATGAAGATTTGATTTGAGTAAATCCCCACTCAAAGCTAATAAACCAAAACTGGTGACGGATTACGACTCAGAAAGTCGTTCTGCGTCTGTTAATAGGTCACTTGCCTATAAGACGCGGGAAAAAAAATTTCTATTTTTCGATGACGTCATAAACTAAAATTGAGTTGCGCACCCCCTAAATATTGAAAGTTTTTCGTGAAATTTGGTCAGTATCATTTTTTGGGGTAGTACAACGGGAAAAGCCGTTTGCAGCATCACTTTACAAAAAAAGTGTTTCTTTGAACAACCCTAATAGTCCTGCACACCTTTGTATACACTAACACGTTTTCATCGAGGTCTCTAGTCAAGAGTGGAAACCTGGCTACTTGGCGTTAGGGTGTCAGTTTCGGTGTGTTGAAACCCAGATGTCAGGTTTCAGTTTTGGTTTAGTTTCACGGCTGTTGAAAAATCGGTTCAAGTTTCGGTTTCAGTTTTGCTTACGCGTAGCTTCAGTTTCGGTTTAAGTTTCATCCAAGAAAGTTATTTTTAATACGGATTATTTTAATCCTCTACTTCTTGGCGTTTTTGTTTCATTATGATGATAAGTAGCAGCTCAAATGGCCGAGAGAGGAGAGCAATTGCTTCAGAAGTTGTCGATTTGGGTATAGTTCCGAGTCCGGTGAAACCAAAGACTCAAAAATTAGTATTCACAGCTTCCTTATGTGACGCTCAGCATTAAAGGAATTGTACTGGTAATGACAATTTTAAAAACCCAAAACCACAGAAAATTTTGAACAGGTTTTAGTTTCAGTTTCGGTTTTGACGTTTCAAGAAAAAACGGTTTTGGTTTTCAAAATTTTGGTTAAGTAGGTGTCAGTTTCAGTTTGGGTTGCCAAAATTTCCTTTACAGCCAGGTTTTCAGGTTTAAGTTTGAGTTTCCACCCTTGTCTGTTGCAGAGTTTTTTCTTAATGACACCCGCAAGATGGGGCAGATTTGGCCTGATTGGTTCTTGTACGAAAGTATCAGATTCAAGGAGCACTACGTACCAGGAAACATAGCCACTTTTTAAGATTAATCGCTTGTTTTTTACGTTTGAACTTAGAGACAAGACGAAATATCGGTTAAACAGTGACCAACTTTACTATACAAACCACAGACACACTAACGTAAGCTGTTGGTGACGCAGAAATTGTAAATTTATTCCCAGTGCATGATGAGAGGTATGACGATGTTTAAAACATGCTCTTATCTATCAGTCAGTTTCAGGAAATCCGCTATCGTTTCCACGATTTAGGGAAAGCAAATACAGATTCAACATCGCAGGGCATTCGAATATATCGGCGATGCTCTAAACAAAATTATGCCCAATATACAGAACTGCAGACAGTGAACACTGTTTCGACCTATCAGGTCTCATCAGTGGAGTGGGTGTGACCGACATTTACTTGACGCAATATACACGTGAAAACAGCGATGGGGGAAGCATTTCTAAAGTGGGGGGCCCAAAACCAATGACCAGATTTCCTTCGCCTACAGCCAGAATCGGATGTTAGACAATGAGAGGCCCTAGGCTATTTGATCACGCTGATTAGAAGAGCAAAAAAAATGGTCTGCATGACCTAAGATGTCGCGTTTTCACTGAAAGTATTGGTGAAGAGCAAAAAAAAGGTCTTCGTTGTTCGTGATGAGGCCCCTCATTTTTTCCGAGACCCTAGGCTTCAGCCTGCTTTGCCTATACGTCAATCTGGCCCTGCCTGCAACCCATATTTAGTCTGTCCACATGTGACATGTCCAATTTATGTGGGCTTTAGACCCACGGTTCTTGCTTCTAGGTTCTGTTCCCCCACCCCACAAACAAAATTTAAAAAAAACATCTCTGGTTTAAGCTCTTTCTTGGGTTTCAATTTCGATGGTAGGCCTATTAAGTTTGAAATACATTCATGCAGACTGCAGAGGCATTATTGTAGAAATAACCGCGTAAATTACGCCCCCCGAAAAAAGTGAGGGGGGAGCCAGGGCCCCAAGGAACCTATTCACTATGAACCAGTGAACCTTTAGTTCCCTGACTCTCTGCAAGAATCAATCAGACTTTCCAAGCAATAATGGTATTGACTTCCAATTTCAACGTAAAAGTAACAATGTAAGCAGCACCACGTACTGTATTCATTCATTATTTTTGTTTGAAGAAAAGCAGATAATAGGCAATAGGAAATACAAAATAAATATAACGTTATAAAGCACATGATTATGCATTTGCGCCTTCGATGAGAGAGCGCGAAAGACCATAGGTTCTGGCCCAAGTAGGACCAGGCGCGGCGGTCTACGACATTAGGGCGCAAACATTTGGGCGCGAAGACCTGTGGGCGCAGAGACATTTGGGCGCGAGCGCATCGTTTTTAGCGAGCTCATTTTTTAAAAACTTTTTAATTACGTGAGAACATTTTTTACAGAATGCGTTTTTGAATTGATGCAAATCATTTTCAAGTTCACCGATTGTTTCGCATGTTTTCAATTCCCCAAGTTACTTCAAGCGAATAAAGTAAGAGATGCATATTTGCGGAAATGTTGTGAAAAAGCTTTCACAAAGTTGTAGCGAATGTGTTTCCGCCTCTAATTGTTTTCTTTGTAAATGGCAACACTGCTTTCGTTTTCTTTGTTTGAAAGTAACCATGCTGACCAGCAACTAGCAGTTGAACGTGTTTGTCGATTCACCGTAATTCGTATAAAGTATGTAGTTGTAAAGCAAGGTAACTTGTTACTTATTTAGTTCGTAAGCCTATTAATTCGGTTGATGTAAGTTAAGACGTCATTTAGTGACTTAAGTGGAGATTGTAAAGCTTGTTGGACCAATGGTGACAGCAGAGGATTTATATAGTTTGCTGAGTCCTTGATACGGTATGTGCTTTACTTTTACTGTTCATATGCGTTATGATACTTGCAGTTTAACCAATATTGCTGTTTAAGTATAGTTTACTGGATTTGACGAAGCGATTTGTGACCCATAATGTACCGTACCGTAGGCTACACCGGCCAGACTGGCTAAGGTTATTTTTACTGCCCTTGGTTGATAGGTGACTAGGTTTATGTGATATTTTCTTGTGTCTATTTTTGGTTTGACGTAGTCTGTTGGAGAATGCTCTAGGGAAGCGCCACACTCTTACAAGCGAATACTCACTTCTCTGTTGTGATGCTAGTTATGAGCGCTGATTTGTGATTTTATGAGTTAGTCTAAAGATACAGGCTATTTGCTTATGTCGCAATATCGATTGCAGATTGTGTTGTCATCCTTGAGGTCGCTGCTGTGTTTGGATCGCTTGTGTTGTTTTGAAGCTATACCTTGCCCACAGTCAGGTATTTTGATTTGCTATGGCATGTTGGCCTGTCTAAATTATTTGAGTCAATGTAACGAATTGAAATGGTCTTTGATTTTTATGCTGTGCTCTATGCTTTAACCATGTCTTGTGCTTTGACCTGTTAGTTATGATTTTTTGTTTGTTTCAGTTACCGCTGCCACTATTTGAAGCGTCTCAATTACTGTTTTCAATATTAATCTTTCAAATTTCCATTGGTTGTGACTGCTTTCAAGGCGCGCGTATCATCACCATACTGGCGTGGGGACACCAGGCTGCTAAAAATTTTAGCTGCCGCTACAAAAGTTAGGTCAAGTTAGCGATAAAGAAGACTCATTTTCATGAGATGTCGCAGTCGACACATCTGATGATGGGAATGCCGTACCCTTTCAAAATATTGTAGCGTTAACCTTTCAAAATCTTGTAGCGTAATCGCTTTCACAGATTTAGAGAACCAATGTTTTCGACAGGCCCCCCGTGGAGATTAAGATCGGGCGCTCGCAAGTGTTAAATTTTGACTGTAACATATAAGTTCAAAAAACCAAATTGAAGACCTGAAAATTGGAACATTAACGTGGGAATATTGTCCCACAATAAAAATGCGTGAGAATAAGACGACTGCAATTAACAAGGTAATCAGTGATTAAAATATTGCAAAATTCTAATGAGAATTTCGGATTTTTCGTTTAACGAAAGAAGTTGATCTTGAAAAGATACTGAGTCACCCTCAAAAGCAAAAGATTGAAATTTTTGTGTGCAAATAACAGCCGATCCGCGATTTTTTTTCTCTTAAACATAATTCCATTTCAAATTCTTTTCGTTTTACTAGCCTATATTGCATCAACGTTTTACTTTTTTATCTAAAACTCTTACCTTTTCAAACTACAATATTAGATAATATTCTTATATTAGTGATCAATTATTATAATTGATCTTGAAAATGAGTTTTCTTTATCGCTAACTTGACCTTGACTTTTTTAGCTTTTTCATAACGTTTCCGCAGATATACATCTCTTACTTAATAGTTTAATAATTTTACCACAACTTAACATGCGCAGCAAAAGTTAAACACAAGAATATTTATACATAAATACGCAGCCTCCTTTCCAACTTTCGTAAAGTTGCCATACACAAAAGTTACACATGCCAAGTTGTAGCTAGGATACAGTGATACGATCGTACGGTCTGCAAGTCTACTGTCCTCCTCACTTCTCTAAAACAACTTGAAATTTCAACATTTCATTAATTACCAGTACTATAAAAACAAAAACCGTGAAAAAATAATAATAATAATAAAATAAATAAATGAACAGAAACAAAACAAAAAGTACAAGAAGCACACAAGTATGCAATAAGCAATCAGAGTACAAGTTAGGTTATTTATCAGACAATAATACACAATATTGCAGAAATTTGTTGGTTATTCCTCGTATTTGTAAGCTAAATACTCCTTAAACTTTTTGACAAGCATGGGGAAAGGTAAACTTTTGATATTTAAGGGCACCTCAGACGATACTCTTGCCCCTATAACTTGCTTACACTTTTTGCCTAATTCAGTATTACTTCTTTTGATAAAAAATTTGTTTTTGAGTTTCTAGTGAAATAATTATGTAGTGATGTTAATGGGGTGAACGATGAGGGAGTGGTTCCTGCATGATGCTGTATTGTTTTAAACATATATTTGGCTATTTCTAGTTTATGGATATCAAATGTTGTTAAAATTTTAAGTTTTTTGAATAAAGGGTTTGCATGAGCCTTTTAATTCTGGTTTGTGATTAATCTAGCTGCTTTTTTCTGAAGAATATGCAGAGGTGTTAATACAGTTTTTGCTGCACTTCCCCATGCCAAATTGCAGTAAATCAGGTGCGAGAATATCATAGTGTAATAAATATTAAGTATTTTAGTGCTCACTAAATTTCTCAATCTTGCAATTGCCCATATGCCCTTGATTACCTTGGTTCGAACCTTTTCAATGTGGTAGTGCCAAGTTAGTTTATTATCGAGTAGGACCCCGAGATATTTTGTGTGATCGTTTTTGGAGATTTCATTATCATTTTTGAAAATTTTGAATTGAGACTTTTCTTTTTTTCTACTGATCAGCATATATTCAGGTTTAGAAAAGTTAATTGATAGTTTGTTTTTGCGCATCCAGGTATCTACATTTGCTAACTCATTATTGACATCCATTTCTAACTGTTTCGCATCAGATCCACTCATTATACGATTTGTATCATCAGCAAATAAATTTACTTTGAAATTTGTATTTAAGGGCAGGTCATTCATATACAAAATAAATAATAATGGCCTTAGTGTTGAACCTTGTGGGACACCGCAGGTTACATTTTCCATCCCCGAAGAAACCCCATGTGCAACCGTGTAATGTTTTCTGTTTTTAAGATTACTTTTAAACTTATCAAGTGCAATTCCTCGAATGCCATATGTATGAAGTTTTTGAAGTAGTACAGTACTGCGTGGTTAACAGTGTCAAACGCCTTTGCAAGATCAAGAAAAATGGCGCATGTTATTTCATTGTTTTCAAGATTATTTATTATTTCATCACAAATGTTTGACACTGCCAATGATGCGGAATATCCGGTCCGAAAACCCTACTGATTATCTGTTAAAAACTTCTTTTTTGTTAGGTAATTTTCTAACTGATCATAAATGAGTTTTTCAAACATTTTATTGATAGGAATGTAATATTTCAAGCATTTGTTTAGATTTAACCTTTATTAAGGCTTTAAAAGCCTATTATATGACATCTATAAATAAACAAAATTACACACTGAACTAAACATCTACGTTACTAACAGAGGTGCATCTGCTCTACAAACTAACTTCCAACAAATGCAAGACAGTATTGCACAACAAGAAGCAGGTGAACAACGCCCTACGATCACGTGACAGAAATGATTACAAAGTACAAAACGATAATAAACATAGGTTCGAAACTCACGACAATCACCCCCATTGTTTACAACACATCAATATGATACAGGATCACCATAGCGTTCAACAGGACGCCGCACTCGTGACGAACGACGTAAAGGAGGGGTATTAGGTCTACGAAAAGTACTTTCATGCAGTGAGCTATGATCAGGATTTTCAGCTACATCAGAATCACAACTAGGCTCATCAACAGAAATTTCAACATTAGTTTGCGCATCATGAGATACAAAACGCGTTTCATTTTGAGAATAACCGTCTGTTTCCATATTTTCAGTAACATCTTGACGCTGTGTAGGCAAGGCAGGGTTCGGGGCAAGATCTCGAAGAGAAACCGTAATTTCTCTTCCATCCTCCAACCTTACATGAGCATAATGAGGATTAGCTTCAAGTAACTCGGCTTCTTCGACAAGCAAATCATACTTATTTCGATTATGACGTTTGACATAGACAGGTCCTGGTTTTATCCAAGACGGCAAAGCGACACCGCTAAATAATTTTCGAGTATGACAAAACATGCGTTCATGCGGAGTACAATTAGTAGCCGTGCACAATAAAGAGCGTATGGAATGTAACGCCTCTTCTAAAACATACTCCCAGTGTGTGGGGGGCAATTGTTTTGAGCGCAATGCCAACAACACTGTTTTCCAAATTATGCCATTATAGCGCTCCACTTGCCCGTTACCCCGTGGGTTATATCGAGTAGTTCTACTGGTAGGAATACCCTTACTATGCAGCCACGATTTAAATTCATAAGACATGAAATTAGAGCCTTGGTCAGAATGAATATAACTAGGAAACCCAGAAACACAAAGCAGATCAGTAAGTTTTTTGATTACGGTAGAAGTTTTCATATCTTTACAAGCATACACAAAAGGAAAACGTGAATATTCATCGACGATTACAAGCATGTATTTGTTTTGTGAACACGAATCAAGCGGACCCTTAAAATCGAGACTGATTCGCTCAAATGGTTGTGTGGCTTTTATTAACTTTAAATCGTCTTGCGGCTTGTGAAACGAAGCTTTTACTTCACTGCAGTCCTTGCAAGCTTTAGTAACGGTTTTAATATCGTCCAATGAAAAGGGTAAGTTTTTTTACCTTTATGTAATGAGCCAGTCTGGTAATGCCTGAATGACATAATGAGTTATGAAGCTCAGTAAGTGAATTCAATGAGGGAAGAGATACTGACGCAGATGTTGCTCGAGAAAAAGTATCTGGCGCACTGTTGAGACTTCCAGGTCGATAGATGGCAGTGAAATCAAAAGAAGCGAGTTCCAATCTCTATCGCTGTATTTTGTCATTTTTAATTTTGGAAGAATGTTTCAAATCGAGCATGAAAGAAACGCTTTGTTGATCAGTAATCAGATTGAAGTGCTTTCCTGCAAGTAAATACTTCCACTTTCGTAGAGCTTCAATGGTAGCATATGCCTCTTTCTCCACCGAAGAATGTTTTTGTTCTGTTGTGGAAAGAGTGCGTGCGTGGAAAGCGACGGGTTTGTTATTTTGATTCAAAGTTGCCGCTATTGCGAAGTCCGACGCATCGGTTTCAACCGTAAAAGGAATGTCTTCATCGATTGGTTGTAAAGTGGCTGAGCCCAGTTTGTTTTTTATCAAACAAAATGCATGCGATGCTGCTTCCGACAAAGGAAATGAATCAGCATGAACAAGAGGGCGTATAATTGCTGAATAATTAGGTACCCACTTAGAGTAGTAACTGAACAGACCTAAAATTCTTTGCAACTCTTTTTTTGTAGTAGGTGCTGGTAAATCATTCAAGGCGGCAATACGTTCGGGATCTAGCTTAATAACGCCATTGCCAACCAAGTGTCCCAAAAGCTGAATTTGTGTACAGTTATATTGACACTTATCTTTATTAAATGTGAAATGATCCTTTTCCGCAGCTTCTCTTAGAGCTTTCAAATTGTCATCGTGAGATTTTTGATCCTTTCTCCCAACCGTTATATTGTCCAAGTACACGTTGACGCATTTTAACTTATGCCGTTCGATAAATTGATTCATTACTCGCTGAAACACTGGTACGGCATTTGTCAAGCCAAAAGGTAATACTTTCCACTGGTACAATTCAGACCCTGATTGAAAGGCTGTGTACGGCCGGTCTTCAGGTCGGCTTTCAATTTGATGGTAAGCAGATTTCAAGTCGAGCGTGCTTATACAATTCCACTTAGCAACTTCGTTAACAATTGACTCGATACTGGGTAAAGGGTAAGCATCTAATTGGGTAAATAAGTTAATAGTCTGACTATAGTCGATGCACATTCGTTTTTTTCCTTTACCGTTATCAACGATGAGAGGTTGGGCCCTCCAGGGAGAATTGCTTGGCTCTATTCGATCTTCGTGTAACAGCTTTTCAGTCTCAGCTTTTATAATTGCATAATCAACCGACGAAAACTTTCGTGTTTTAACAGCAACAGGCTTACAGTTTGAAGTAATGTTAGTAAACAAATGCGGAAAGGGCACATGAGCAACAGGCATTATTGATGAAACAAAAAGTTCAGGCAAGCTCCCTTCAAATTTAAAAGTCACGCTTTTGTGTTGTTGTAGGATATCGTCTCCTATTATAGCATCGGCAATTAAATTAGGCATTACATGGAATTTCAAATTTTTATAAAAGTTTCCGGAAAACGTCAAATCTAAGTAACTCACACCACAGATTTCAGCTTGTAAAGTAGAACTAGCCATATTCGCAACGCCATGTATAGCTTTGTAAGGCAAACTGTGCCGCTTCGCAAATTTTTGATCGATGTAGCTATTGGTGCTGCCAGTGTCTACCAAAGCATTAGCGTACAGGCCTTTAATTTCTATTTCAGCCAGCACATGATGTGAACACGTCGATTGCAAACTTTCTAACGAGGCCAATGTAGTTGAATGTTCATCTGGTAATGTAGGCTGTCCGACGCAATTTGATGATACATTTGAAGATTTTCGTTTTAAACAACATTGTGCAAAGTGTCCCACTTTATCGCAGAAATCACAAGTCGCATTTTTTGCCGGACAGCGACTTCGCGGATGCCATCTACGTCCTCCACAGAAATAGCACACAAACAATCGCGCTTGCTTACTTGTGCGGTTCTGCGTAGCATTTACAGCACAACCTCCAGAGTCGTTTTGAGGAGTAGCTGCATCTTTCATTTCTGATTGCGATTCGTCAACAGCGCAAACCCGAGCTGCATTTACTGTAGTTTCGGATGAACAGTAAGTTTCTGAAGTAATCTTGGCCACTTCAAGAGCGCGAGCTTTTTCATACGCTTCTGTGAAAGTTAACGTTCGATTTTCTAGTAATCGTTGTCTAGTTGCACCTGACGAAATACCTCGTATAAAAGAGTCCCTTTTCATCGCGTCTTTGTATTGCTGAGCGGTCACGGCGGTAAAATTGCAGTTCTGAGTTAATTTGTTTATGCGCAACACAAACTCATCGATTGATTCTCCGACATTTTGCTGCGCGGTAGCAAGTAAATGCCTAGCATAAATCTCGTTGTTTGGCTTGACAAACAGTTGTTCTAATGCTTCGATTGCACCTTCATAAGTGGTTTCTTCTTGTATTAGTTTATATATTGGTGCGGTTAGGTATGCCGTCAGTACATTCAGTCTGTCTAAAGCATTCTCACCTCTGGGCATTGCATTAACAAAGTTTGTAAAAGTTTTCAACCAAAATTTCCATTCGTCTTCAGCTGACTGTGCATTAGGATTTATATCTAGTTTTTCAGGTTGTAAGCATTTCCAATCAGCGTTAGCCATTGTGTTGTACAAACTTTAATAGGCTTTTAAATTGTAATATTTCAAGCATTTGTTTAGATTTAACCTTTAATAAGGCTTTAAAAGCCTATTATATGACATCTATAAATAAACAAAATTAAAGCACTGAACTAAACATCTACGTTACTAACAAAGGTACATCTGCTCTACAAACTAACTTCCAACAAATGCAAGACAGTATTGCACAACAAGAAGCAGGTGAACAACGCCCTACGATTACGTGACACAAATGATTACGAAGTACAAAACGATAATAAACATAGGTTCGAAACTCACGACAAGGAGATAGCAAAGAAATAGGACGGTAGTTGGTGCATGAACTTTTGTTTCCTTTTTTGTACACAGAGATAATCTGGGCAATTTTTAATACATCGGGATATACACCTTGAATACAGCAATTATACATATCTGTTAAAATTGGTGCAACCACTGTGGTGGCCATTTTCAAATATTTTATTGGCATAGATTTGGATGGATCTAAGTTACGTAATAGGTGAGCTACCTCTGTTTCTATGATAGGTTGCAGAAAGAGAGTCCACAACCGAGTGCATGTTCTGCATTTTATTGATGGTTGGTGCTGGAATTTTGGAGGTCAAAGTTGACCCAACTTTAGCAAAATAGGTGTTAAAGACATTACTTATGGCAATGGGATCTTCGTGGTTGCGATTATGCTCATCAGTTATTTTTAGAGGAATGTTATTGCTATTTTTTTGGTGTTTGTTTGAAAGTATTTCATTTATGACTCTCCATGTTTTTTTATTGTCATTTTTATTGTTATCAAGTAAATCTTCATTATACTCGCCGTATTACGCCGAAGCGTGTAACGAGTTGCGGGGCCCATCTCCGCGGCTTAGCGCCTGGGCTACACAGCTCCGAAGAAACGTCGCAACGGTGGCGAGTCGTTGGCGACACTGTGTCGATTTGACCGGCCCGGGAATCGAACCCCAGACCTCCCGCACCGATAGCGTGCGCTTTGCAACTGAGCTAACGGCCGGTCGAATCAAATCTTCATTATACTCGCCGTAATACGCCGAAGCGTGTAACGAGTTGCGGGGCCCATCTCCGCGGCTTAGCGCCTGGGCTACACAGCTCCGAAGAAACGTCGCAACGGTGGCGAGTCGTTGGCGACACTGTGCCGATTTGACCGGCCCGGGAATCGAACCCCAGACCTCCCGCACCGATAGCGTGCGCTTTGCAACTGAGCTAACGGCCGGTTCATGTTATTATAATACATTTTCTTTGCAAGTTCTTTCAGATGTACAAGCTTATTTTTGTAGCTTTTATATCTTTTTTGCAATGGGCTCATCAAATGGATGGCGTTATTTGAGTAAATAAAGTTTATTTTTTGTTTTAATGGATTTTAGCAATGCTGGTGTAATCCATGGCTTCCTTGCTAATTTAGCTTCTTTCCGTGTTACTGATCTGTGTGGCGCATGTTTATTTAAAGTATTTTGAAAGATGTCAATAAAAGCAGTAAACTTTTGATTAACACTGTCGTGTAAGAGATTATTTCATGGGTTGAACGTATGCACATCAAAAGCTTTGTTGAAGGTCAAGTAAAAAATTTTCAAGAATAAAATTTCTTGTATCTCTAGTGAATGATTTACTAGGGGGAGGTTTTAGTGCATTTTTTGCAACAGTAAAAAGAATCGGCCAATGGTCAGATAAATCATGCTTTAGAATGTAGCATTTTACATTATTTTTTAGGTCATTTGTGTAGACGTGGTCTATAAGCGTGGCAGTAGTACTTGTCACTCGTGTAGGATAACACAGTACATGTATACAGCCAAGACAGTTTAAACTCTCAGTATAGTTTCTTATTTTTGGGACTGTATCATGTTTCAGCACGTCAAGATTTATATCACCACATATGTAATAAGATTTCTTGTAGATATTAAACTCATTTAGTAATGTTCATAAATTAGACTGATATTCACTGATGTTATTCTGTGGATGTCTATAAATCACGCCAAAAATTAACTTTGTATGATTTGCTGATTCAAGTTCCAACCAAAGGTCTTCGCAATCTTTACACAAAATACTCAGTTCGGTTTGTGTTGCACATTAGGATTTTTTTACAAACATTCCCACGCCTCCAGCTGTATGTTTGCTATTTTGTTTCCCTTTTGGGGAATTTGCAAAGAAAAAATTATAACCTGGTAAATTCACATCATCAGTTTTAGAATCTGTAATCCAAGTTTCTGAAATTGCAATGAGATCTGGGCTAACTGACAAATCAGTTAACTTATATTCTAATTTAGACATATTTTTGATTAAGCTTCTTATATTAACATGTAATGCAGACAGATTATGGCAAGCAATATTTTGTTTTAACTGGTGGATATTACAGCACTCAGTTGTGAAAACTGAGGTACCAGGCATTAAAGTGTTTAGATGATTTTTGTTAGAACTTAGGCAAGTTAATTTATTCTTGCTTTCAAAGCAAGAGTATTGGTCAGATGCCCCCACAGAAACAGTTGACACAGACATTGCATTGAATAAAAAAGTTATCACTCATTGTCTTGAATTTGCCACTACTCATTCTCCTGACTTCTGTCCTTTCAGTTTTATGGACAAATCCTTTTTTGAATATATCTTTATAATCTTTGAGTTTGCTTCATTGTTTTGTTTCACTAAAATTTCACAATTTGAAGTCCACACAAAAGCATAGGGAGTATTACATTCTCTAGCTACCTTTTTCGTTTTAAAAAAAGATTTTTGCGCTGAGAGGTCAAGTTTTCATTGATGTACAGCCTAGTCAATCCAGGAATTCCTGATTGTATGTAGTCACATTTCCTGGGATGAAAGAGACTTCTTAAAGCAAAGATTTTATTTCTTACATTGCGATTAGTGAACCTCATGAATTTTGGTTGAGGCTGATTCGGGTGTTTGGTTTTCAGTTTGTGAGAAGCGGAAATGTCATTTGTATTTAGCTGGTAGCCAACTTTGAGAAGAAGCAACTTTATTTTCTCATTTATGTTTTCACCCTTACCAGGCATTAATATCTCATTTGGAATTCCATGAAACTCAATAGTCAGTCAAGTGCATTTAGTTTTGTTTGGATAGACGCAACAACAAAGAAAAATAAAAAATGTATCAACAGTTTAATTTTCATTTATATCTGCATGGTCCATCCTGTGAGAGGCTGCGAAATGACCTTTGTCCAATCCCAGCAGGAGAAATTGGCACGGTCGTCTAGTCTGCAGCCTTTCACAGTTTTCTTACAGCATAAGAAAACTATAATTCACGTTCACGTAAACAGTTGAAATAATCACAAACAGAGGTAATAATAGCAAAAAAGAAAAAAAAAAATAATAAATGAAAAAGAGGACAACTCGAAAAAGAACTAATCACGAGATAAACAATATTAAATAATAAGTAAACACAATACAACTTTCATCAACTGAAGAGTATTTGTAAACACGAAACAGGGTAAATAAGGGGCAATAATAATATGAAATTAATAGGAAAGTGGTTTGAATCTAAGTGCATAATAATAATTTGAAAAATACAGGAAAGAGTTTACAGAGAGGTAATTAAAACGGAGAAAGAAAATATATCAAAATCAAAATGAACTAATCACAAGTCAAGCAATATTAAATAATGAGTAATCACAATAGTCAAGGTAACAACTTTCTTCAACTGAAAAGTATTTGTATGCACAAAACAGGCTAGATAAGGAACAATAATAATTTGGAATTGTAGAAAAATGGTTAGAATCTAAGTGCATTTTTGTTGTAATATGAAATATTTCTTGATTTTCCGATTGAAATTTGTTTTACTACGATTGACCAGGATTTGTAAATTATTTGGTAAGGAATTCCAGTTTTTAGTACCAGCAATTGTAATAGAACGTTGAGTCAGTGATTTATTACTTCGAGAAATTGAGAAATATTTTTTGGATGCGTGTCGGGTCTGATGACTATGAACATCAGATACTGACATGAAAAAATCTTTAAAGCAAACAGGTAAAACATTGTTAATATGGCGATACAAAAATTTACAGACTTCAGCGTTGTATATGAAAGGGATTTTCAGCAAGGATAGCTGATTGTACAGCGGAGCTAATCTAAATCTGAGAGTAGACGATTTGGTTAGAATCTTAATTATTTTGTTTTGTTGAACCTGAATGACATTCAGGTACTTTTTAGCTGCGTTTCCCCAATTTAAGATCCCGTACAGTAGGTGTGGATAGCCAATACTATAATATACGGTTTTTAGGACATTTTGTGGAACATAACGTTTCAATTTACCCATTATACCTGTAACTATAGACAACTTATTTGCCACGGTAGTAATTTGATTTTTCCAGGACAATTGATTGTCGATTAAGACACCTAAATATTTGGCCACAGTATTAACCTCCAGCGACGAGCTGGCTACTTTGATGTCAAATGATTTTTTTACCTTGCCACGGGTGGTTCGATTAGAAAACAGTAAACACTGCGTTTTTTTGAAGTTTATACATAGTTTGTTGTTAGCTGCCCAGTTAAGTACATTATCAATTTGTAGTTTTGTATATGCTTGTGGTCGTGGGAGAGAAGTGTCTTTGCATACTATAACAGCATCGTCTGCATACAAAATTGTGTCAGAATTAACGCTATTTGGCAGATCATTTATATATATTAAAAAAAATAATGGACCTAACACGCTACCTTGCGGGACACCTGTGTCGACGGGAAGAAGTGGCGAATCATGTCTCCCATTTATGGAAGTGTATTGTTTTCTGTTTGTCAAATACGATGTAACTAGGTATAGAGATATTCCTCCAAGTCCATAATGTTCAAGTTTACTGAGTAGTATTTGATGGTTAACGGAGTCGAATGCTTTAGCAAAATCTAAGAAAATACTACATACAGGAAAATTATTATCTCTGTACCATAAAATTTTTTCGTATAATAAGGTTATAGCATCATTTGTTGATCTGTCTTTCCGAAAACCAAATTGAAATTTAGATAATACCTTTGATTTTTTCCAAAAGTTTATCAAACGTCTATGTAATAGTATTTCAAATACTTTGTTTATGGGAGAGAGGATAGAAATAGGCCTATAGTTACCAACATCAGTTTTGTCTCCTTTCTTAAATAAGGGTATAACTTTGGCAATCTTAAGAATGTCAGGATAGTTACCAGAGTCCAAACAAATATTGAAACTTTTGGTCATAAAAGGAGCAATAAGGTGCTTTGCGTGCTTGATTAAAGTAACAGGAATATCTATATACCCTGACGATTTGCGATCATTGAGGTTACTTATTATTGCAGCAATTTCATATTGATCTGTTGGGTTCAGCACAACAGAATGCAAGAGCCTTTTCCCCATGTATTGTTTGTGATTAGTAAATTGATTGTTTGGACTAGATGACAAATTCTTTCCAATACTAACGAATGCTTGTTTAAAGATTCGCAAATTTCAACTGGATCCGATGATATGTTATCATTAATTTTGAGGGCCTGTAATATGGAGGATGTTGGTTTCTGTCTGTTCAATATCATATTAACGCTTTTCCAGGTGTCGCTCGAGCTAGTACTATTATTTAGCAGGCCGCTGTAATAATTTTGTTTGGAGGCTTCCTTAATATGCGAGAGTTTGCTACGATATTTCTTATATTTAGTAAACAAGATCGGACATTTCTTTTTGAGATAATGCGCATAAAGTTTGTTTTTATGCTTAATTGAAATAAGTAAACCTTTTGTAATCCAAGGTTTTTTTGATACTCTATATTGTTTGCGAGTTAGCGGATTGAGCGGAAAAAACTTGTTGGTAAATTTACTTAGGATTTCAATAAGATAATTTAGATTGTAATCGAACTTAACTTGATTGTTAGCAAGCTCCGAGTTAAGGCTAGCTAAAAACAGCTCAACCTTCTCGGGTAAAAATTTTCTGGTGAAAAGTCTGTCATCCTTTTTTTTGACGTTAGTGAATTTATATTTGGCAAAGATCGGTAGGTGGTCTGAAATATCATGCTGAACTACCGCCGCAAGTATGTCTCTAGTAAACGATGAATTAGCATATAAGTGATCTATTACTGTGCTTGTGGTTTCACAAACCCGAGTGGGCTTGTCAATTAACTGGGCGCAGCCAAGATTGTTTACATGGGTTGCGTAATTCGAAATACTGATGGTGTTGTTCACTTTTTTGTAATCAATGTTGAAGTCACCGAAAATTAGATACTTTTGATTGTCATTTAATGATTTAACTGATTTGGCGAATACGCATTCAAAATTAAAAAGGTTATTACGAGGGTGCCGGTAGATTGAATCTATTATTAAAGAGTGTTTGTGTTCATTGCTGCTTATTTTAATCCGCACATCCTTAGTATCTACTGCGTTTAACTTAAGTTCAGGTATTTCACCAGCAAGAAGTTGCTTATTGACGAAGATTGCCGAACCACCCGCAGCTGTGTCTGAATTATTGCAGAAAAGGTCGTACCCTGGTAGTTGAACACTGTTAATTTTATTAGTTTTAAGGCGAGTTTCGCTTAAACAAATAACATCAACTTTTTTTGGGAGCTGGCTCAGAAACAGGTAGAACAGGTAAAAATATTTTCTTTTCTGCCATGCTGCTCCAGTACCTCAAGTTGTTCGCAAAGATTTTAATTTTGGTCTTTCACGTAGTTGATAGAATTACTCATTTGTGGTTTTCCTTTTCCATATTCTTGTGTTCTTCTTTCAGTTTTTCGGTTTCTTTTTTAAGCTATTCATACTTATCGGATAAAAAGGATAGAGAATCTTGCAAACCTTCAATTTCAGCAATTTGTTGTTGCATTTGAACTTTGATTGATTTCAGTGCAGTTTTATTTTTGGTTTGGATTGCAACTATAGCTTCATCAATTTTTTTGTTAAAGATCTCATTGAATTCATTGATCAAAGAGGCGTTTATTCTTTCTTCAGACTCTTTTAGCAATTGCTTTATATCATCAAGACCAAATTGCATTTTCACCATGTTTTAACTAGTTTAACAAATTTATTCACATAACAAATTAGTAGCCTACAGCCTTATTCAAATAGAATTCGTTTAAAGTAATTTACTTCATTCGTTTAACTTCATTCGTTTTAACTTTATTCGTTACAACTTCATTCGTTTAAACTAATTTACGCAAATTAAAATATGCGAAACGATCGCTGAAATTAAAAATGATTTGCATCGATTAAAAAACGCATTCTGTAAAAAATGTTTCCACGCAATTAAAAAGTTTCCGAAAAATGAGCTCGCTAAAAATGATGCGCTCGCACCCATATGTCTTCGCGCCCAAATGTCGAGTTTCGCTGGCGCGGTCGCCTAGTCTGCCCCCTCTCATCATAAATATTTATAATAATTGTAAGAATAAATAAAGTTTGGAGATTGAGAAAACGGTAAACCAATCACTGATAAACAAAAGCGAATACGCAGTTATCTTGAAACATCAATGCATCATAATTCAGGATGGATCTAGTTTTAATTTTTTTTTTTGTTAATTTTATTTTATACCATTGTTGCATTTTTGGCACTCTAAGGGCCAAATGCACCAACGTGGATAATCGTTGGATTAAACTTATCCATGGATTAACTGAGGATTTACTCGAATTTGGTATGCACCAAGCGCGATTAAGTTCAACAGCGGATTAAACAGTGGATTAACTAGGCTAAAATTTAATCCTTGGGTTTCGGTGGATTAAACAGTGGATTAACTTAGTTTAACCTATTACTACCTGGACAATAGGCTAGGCTAAGCACCAAAGCTGTAGCTTTAGTCACTATTTCGCAAGAACACAATCTGGAATGAACAATAGCGGTTTTACTGACCCACATTGGTCAATGCGGTGCCATAATCTGGAGAGTCTAGCAGGGAATGTAGCCACTTCGAAGTACTAAAGCCTAACTGAGAAGCAGCCCAGTCCTGCGTTGTTGATGGGCTATCTGTCTTGCTTAAGTATTTGATTTGAGTCTAATAAATTAGGTACCTCAATCTGTTTCACTTTTTCTTCAGTAGATTGTTTTACCGGCTGAGCGATCACACGCGACCCTATGCTGACTCGCTAAACCCACTTTTTTATGCACAGACAACCATGCTGGTTAATAGCATTGATTTCGTAACAATCGTACGTATTGCTTTCGATTCATGTTGTCGAGCGCAAGTACAGTGTAAGGCAAAGCGATAAGAGGAGAGGTAAAAAATCCAATCAATCGTTGAATTTAGGCGGTTTTTGTCATTTGCTGCTGCAAACTTTCTCAAAAAGAAAATGTGAAAATGAAACCAACAATGTGAAACCGTTCCATGCTGCTCACCGGTAAACCTATTCTCCTTCTAAAAAAAAGAAATGAAGACGAGATTTTTAGAATGAACAATTCAAATAAAGAGTCTTTACAGTGTGGAATGAGTCTAGCCTGGATTGGCTGTGTGTAGCAAGTCTCACGAAACTTTTGTTATAGTCGAAGCATTAATTTATTCTTAATCCATTGCGTTTAAACAACCACGAACTAGGCTACCAGTAGCAGCCTCCAAAAATTTGCATTAAACCAGCAGTTTAGCCTAGTTTGACTCAGCAAAATTGAGATTATTAGTGGATTATCTGCTTAATCTGAGGATAATTTAATCGCCGAATTAAATATGTTGGTGCATTCCATTTTTCCTTCAATTTTATTTGCAGATTAAGTTATCTGCGATCAAGTCTAATCGAGGATAAAGTTAATCTGCTGTTGGTGCATTCGACCCTAAGGGCCGAATGCACCAACGCGGATAATCGTCGAATTAAACTCATCCATGGATTATCTGAGGATTTACTCGAATTTGGTATGCACCAAGCGCGATGAAGTTTAACAGCGGATTAAACAGTGGATTAACTAGGCTAAAATTTAATCCTTGGGTTTCGGTGGATTAAACAGTGGATTAACTTAGTTTAACCTATTACTACCTGGACAATAGGCTAGGCTAAGCACCAGTGGCGTGCGGTGACCTTTTTGACTGGGTGTTCACTTTTTAAAAATACCTATCATACCCTAGGGGGTTCGCCCCCCAGACCCCCCGTTTGTCGCTGCAATGCTGGCTGCCCCATTGCCTATTACTAATGAAGATTTATAATATGGGGATACAACTGCAAATTATGGGGCAACTAGTAACCACATTTGATTTTTATGCCATTAATATGGGTGAAAGCAAGCATATTCGGGTGTTGCGACCATGCCTACTAATCCCCTCATCTTCAAGTTTCACTCTCGCTAGCATGTTACAACGTTGATCGTTTTGTCGCTTCTTGCCTTTTCTGCGTCCGTTTGTATTTGAAATCCTATATTGCTGTGTTAATTTATTTTGACGGTGCAGAAATAAAAGACACTACTACTACTATATATTAAACAGTAAACACAAATCGTTTTGTACTAAGGCATCGTTTTTCAAAATATGTATGATAAGCTCGTCATTCAATGGATGGAGTAGTACAATATCAAACAATGCACAACACATGAGTATATCAACTTGATGTTTAAAATTCAACAGCCCTTGATTTATTTCAAAATTACCGATGAGATGTCCGAGTGGATATACAGCGTCTGTCTCTGGAGCATTAAACCCGCTAGGTTTGACCATGACTCTTATGACCAGTGTAAGAAAAGCAATTTGATTATCAATCAATCAAAGGTTTACTTGTGCTTTCAGTGAAAAGTCATTCATCAATTTGATTGTAAAAAAGCCGCTGAGTAATCAGTAATGTCAACAAAAACAGTATTTCGGATGAACATCATGTCCAAACCATGCATAAAGGAAGATTCTTTTAAGATAATTCGCATGGCGCGGTCACCTGGCCTCGCGGTGATATGGCAAGTTTGTAGTCTGCAGTGACTTTGTGACTTTATCGCGAGACTGACAACTGAGGAAAGCTGAGATTTTGTAGTAACATGTAGTGTCTCATCTTACATCTTCTATGCAACTGCAATTGAGTCTCATCTTAAATGATAGCCACAAGTTCAAAATTTTTTGCAACTGCATCCAGGATAAGATCTGCAACGCATTAACGAAATGATTTAAGCTGATAGAAGTTTCTATGAATGTGGTAGCTGCTTGAAGATGAACATTTAAAACTGTATCATATTTTTTTGTGTACCGGTATTCAAGAAGCTTAATATAAATAATTCGATTGAAGGATGATGGTGATTTATCATGTCTTTTAAACGGCAACTCTTGTGCTGCTTAAAAAACAAGTTGCATGGATTAAAGTTGTAAAAACTTCTATGTTTTCTCATTGCAACTACAAATCTCTTTCCAACCTTTGACTATCTAGACTGCATTCACTCTCACAGAACACATCCAAAGTATAAAATGCATCAATATATATATGCTTCTTAGACTTCTTCTGCCATTGCATACCATCATTCAAATGAGCATGATCCAAGAAACCTTTATTCCAAATCGCATAGAACAAAGTCTGTGGGCCAAAGCATCTCATCAAACTTAAGAGCAAGAAAATTTGGGTGTAACTGCTTTTGTTTCACTATGTGCAAACATTAACAACTTTTTTCATAGCACTTTACTCTTTTGGCAATTTTTTGTTTTTCATCAAATGAACGATTCAAAAAAGTATTTTCTAACAATGAAAAAATTAAAGTTTCCATTTTCCGAATTAAGAACACACACATGTAAAATACTTTATTAAAATAGTATTCTGCAATTAACAACAAATCAAGTTAGTAGTAGCAGTGCCTTATACAGTTATTCCACACCGTCAAAAGCGTCAATGCAACAAGAAATACAGTAAGATATTAAATACAGGAAGACATTAAAAATGGTACAAGAGAAGCAAAATAGTGACAAACTTTGTAACAAGCAGATACAAAAAATTTGAAATCGATAAAAAGCAGGACTAAGCATTGTTGCAACTCAGACTTACATACCATGATGGCATTCAACTGGTCCTATATAATCGTCTCACAAAATTTTACCAAATCAGCGAACCGGCCAGCATTACTGTTTATACTAGTTCCATTAGTTGAAACAGAACCGGCTGAAAATATAACCTTGGTTATGGAACCGCCTGAGAAAAAAAATTAATCCCACCACTGCTTACATATGTGTTTGAATATTGCTGTACGTTTATTTCAATTTTACTATCAGGTTTTAAATCTTGGGTTGCATAAACATTGTTGTAAAAAAATTACCTGGCACTGTGGCAAATAACATTAAACTAAACATTCAACGCATGTCAAAACCAACTACTTTGACGCAAGCAATTCTATACTAAAACTATATAAAATTCAAAATGTCACTGTCATTGAAAACCGTATGCTTGTGAACGAAGAAGGTTTTGCCAAAGGTACAGCTAAGGCCATTGAAGAAGCTTATTTATTCAGTTGTTATTTTGGCATATAAGGTTTATTCTTTTCTTTGGTTTTTTTGCTAGTAATTTTTTTGGCAAGGACTATTTCTATGAGCCGGTACAAATAAGCTCTTTGTTTCTTTTATTATCCCTCGCGCTTTTCCCAATTGTACAAGAGCGTGACGAAGTATTAAAATAAACCAAAGAGACAAATGTTACGGCCCATAAAAATAGCCACTTCCAATTTTTTGGGCAATTAAGGTTTGCAATTGGGATTTGCATTTGGGATTCAGAAAGTTTTTACAATTTTGTTTCATCGTCTGATCATAGGCCAACGTGGCGTAACAGGGCAAAATGACATTTAGGTTTATCTTGTCACTGGGTAACGTCTAGTATTAGCCCCTCGGTTTGGTTAGGATTAGATTCGGGTTAGGGTCACGGTTGTAACTGAACCGAACCCTAACTAAATTTAACCCTAACCAATCCTAACCGAACCTGGGGGCTGATAGGCTACTAGACGTTACCCCCTGCCACATGCGGCAAAATAGCCAATGCCTTAAAAGAAAAAATATTAAGTAACAACTATCATTGCTTACATGAAAATATTATTTGCCACAAGTGAAGAATTTATAGCTCAAAGTATCTTGAATCATACTAGCCTACTATTGCTATTTGCCACACCAAGTGACACAAGACAAGGTTTCCAATTTGCTTATTTTCATGATCGTATCTAGGCTAATAGCCGTAGAACTGGAGGATAAAAATGAAGAAACCAATCAATCAACTGTACCAGTACTCTGGTTGCCTGTAAAAATGTTATTAAAGCTGACTAGGTTAGGTCCTACAGTCCTATGCTATAGCTGTATAGGCTATGTTTTGCTAACTACGGTACCGGTAACTCTTACCAACTATATTTGAAGCTTGTTTAAATCAAGCCGCACCTTATACTGTTATAACAGGCAGATATATGGATCGTGCTTAAATTACTCTCCATCCAATATCATGCTTAAATTACTCTCTCTTCACATCTTTTATGACGACAGTAGGCCTATCGCATCATAATTGAGTACAGTAGTTTCTATCACAATTTACATTACTATACACTGGTATTATAATGTTCTCTGACCACAGTGTACCAGTACTATGTTTATTTTTTTGTACATAAACGCGTGGTTTGATTTGTTTAAGTGTTTTTATTTTTCATACGTTGTATTTATCTTAACCTGTAAACTGCTTTGTTGTTCTGGGTGGGGAGGCAGCTGACTCGATGACCATTGTGTCTTTTCGTTGCCTCCTTGCCAAGCGACTGTATTGCGTTGCTTGGCAAAAATAAAAATTGAACTGAACTGAACTATATGACAAGCACAAGAACCGCTAGTGAGCTATTAGTAGAAGTTAGGGCCTAACCTTGACGCCGAAACCTAACCCCCCGAACCCAAACCCTAACCCCGGCTTAATTCAAACAAGTTCCGTGTATTTTTGGCACTGGGCAGTGTTTACTTTGCCAATCACGCCAAAACACTGATTGGCCAAAAAATTTAGGTTTGTAGGTTAACCGGTGTGTATACATCACACGCATGACTGTTGATAGGCTTGCATCGATTTCCACACTCGGTTTAGTATCTTACTACTAACGGCACTATCAGTATCCAATCAGTATATACCCAATCAGTATCTTACTGCTAACGGCAAAATAGACACTTCCTTTATTTTTTATTTTGGACTAGCTTCAATTCTTATACCGGTACCAGTTCTACACTTTGCTGCTTTACTCTTTAGTCTTTAGCTCATAAGCACAACGTCTACTGCCTAGCAAGATTTCAATTTGATCCTCTCACTTTCAAAGCCAAGCAGAATTAACCTAGCACACTGTTCTAGCAAAACCAGTGGCAATGGCCAAACTTCAGCAATCCCCATGCTTCAACCAGGCAATAAAGCTACATGATAACATGACGTCGTGAACACATACAAAGTGAACACCTTGAGTGACGTAGACTTGTGCATTAGGATGCTGCTGATCGCTTTTTTCTTTTTTCAGTTTTTTTAATAGTTTATTATAGTCAAGGTGTTCACCTGGGTTGGGTGAACACCCTGGTTGACGTCAGCCTAAAAAAATCAATATTTATGGTAATCTCAAAAAATTGCGACTATTAAATTATTTTAAAGGGGAAAGTAGTAAAATTTCCTTTCTGAACGAAAAAGTTTATTGCAAAAATTACAAAAAACAGAAAAGAATATAAAAAGTTGAAAAAAAGTATTTTCTTGGAAATGTCAGGGTTTTCACTGAACACCTTGAACACCCTGAGAATACGCCACTGCTAAGCACCAAAGCTGTAGCTTTACTCACTATTTCGCAAGAACACGATTTGGAATGGACAATAGCGGTTTTACTGACCCACAATGGTCAATCTGTTTCATTTTTTCTTCGGTAGATTGTTTTACCGGCTGAGCGATTATACACGACCCTATGCTGTTTAGCTAAACCCACGTTTTTATGCACAAACAATCACGCTTAGTGAATTACATTGATTTCGTAACAATCGTACGTATTGTTTTCGATTCATGTTGTCGAGTGCAAGTACAGTATAAAGCAAAGCGCTAAGAGGAGAGGTAAAAAATCCAGTCAATCGTTGAATTTAGGTGGTTTTTGTCATTTTCTGCTGCAAACTTTCACGTAGAGAAAATGTAAAAATGAAACCAACAATGTGAAATTTCCATGCTGCTCGCCAGTAAGCCTATTCTTTTTCTGAAATAGAAATGAAGTCGAGATTTTTAGAATGAACAATTCAAATAAAGAGTCTTTACAGTTTGGAATGAGTCTAGCCTGTGTGGCTGTGCCTGGCAAGTGCGTAGCAAACTAGCCTGGAAGGCTTTTGCTATAATCGGAACATTAAATTATTCTTAATCTATTGTGTTCATTGCGTTTAAACAACAACGAATTAGGCTACCAGTAGCAGCCTCCAAAAATTTGCATTAAACCAGCAGTTTAGTCTAGTTTGACTCAGCAAAATTGAGATTATTAGTGGATTATCTGCTTAATCTGAGGATAATTTAATCGCCAATTAAATATGTTGGTGCATTCCATTTTTCCTTCAATTTTATTTGCAGATTAACTTATCTGCGATTAAGTCTAATCGAGGATAAAGTTAATCTGCTGTTGGTGCATTCGACCCTTACAGCGGATTAACTTTATCCTCGATTAGACTTAATCGCGGATAAGTTAATCCGAGAATAAAATTTGAGGAAAAATGGAATGCACCTACATATTTAATTCGGCGATTAAATTATCCTGAGATTAAGCAGATAATCCACTAAGGGCCAAATGCACCAACGTGGATAATCGTTGGATTAAACTTATCCATGGATTAACTGAGGATTTACTCGAATTTGGTATGCACCAAGCGCGATTAAGTTCAACAGCGGATTAAACAGTGGATTAACTAGGCTAAAATTTAATCCTTGGGTTTCGGTGGATTAAACAGTGGATTAACTTAGTTTAACCTATTACTACCTGGACAATAGGCTAGGCTAAGCACCAAAGCTGTAGCTTTAGTCACTATTTCGCAAGAACACAATCTGGAATAAACAATAGCGGTTTTACTGACCCACATTGGTCAATGCGGTGCCATAATCTGGAGAGTCTAGCAGGGAATGTAGCCACTTCGAAGTACTAAAGCCTAACTGAGAAGCAGCCCAGTCCTGCGTTGTTGATGGGCTATCTGTCTTGCTTAAGTATTTGATTTGAGTCTAATAAATTAGGTACCTCAGTCTGTTTCGTTTTTCTTCAGTAGATTGTTTTACCGGCTGAACGATTTCACGCGACCCTATGCTGACTCGCTAAACCCACTTTTTTATGCACAGACAACCATGCTGGTTAATTACGTTGATTTCGTAACAATCGTATGTGTTGTTTTCGATTTATGTTGTCGAGCGCAAGTACAGTATAAGGCAAAGCGATAAGAGGAGAGGTAAAAAATCCAATCAATCGTTGAATTTAGGCGGTTTTTGTCATTTGCTGCTGCAAACTTTCTCAAAAAGAAAATGTGAAAATGAAACCAACAATGTGAAACCGTTCCATGCTGCTCACCGGTAAACCTATTCTCCTTCTAAAAAAAAAGAAATGAAGTCGAGATTTTTAGGATGAACAATTCAAATAAAGAGTCTTTACAGTGTGGAATGAGTCTAGCCTGGATTGGCTGTGTGTAGCAAGTCTCACGAAACTTTTGTTATAGTCGAAGCATTAATTTATTCTCAATCCATTGTGTTCATTGCGTTTAAACAACCACGAACTACGCTACCAGTAGCAGCCTCCAAAAATTTGCATTAAACCAGCAGTTTAGTCTAGTTTGACTCAGCAACTTTGAGATTATTAGTGGATTATCTGCTTAATCTGAGGATAATTTAATCGCCAATTAAATATGTTGGTGCATTCCATTTTTCCTTCAATTTTATTTGCAGATTAACTTATCTGCGATTAAGTCTAATCGAGGATAAAGTTAATCTGCTGTTGGTGCATTCGACCTTAATAATCTCAATTTTGCTGAGTCAAACTAGACTAAACTGCTGGTTTTATGCAAATTTTTGGAGGCTGCTACTGGTAGCCTAGTTCGTGGTTGTTTAAACGCAATGAACACAATGGATTGAGAATAAATTAATGCTTCGACTGTAACAAAAGTTTCGTGAGACTTGCTACGCACAGCCAATCCAGGCTAGACTCATTTCACACTGTAAAGACTCTTTATTTGAATTGTTCATTCTAAAAATCTCGTCTCCATTTCTTTTTTTTAGAAGGAGAATAGGTTTACCGGTGAGCAGCATGGAACGGTTTCACATTGTTGGTTTCATTTTCACATTTTCTTTTTGAGAAAGTTTGCAGCAGCAAATGACAAAAACCGCCTAAATTCAACGATTGATTGGATTTTTTACCTCTCCTCTTATCGCTTTGCCTTACACTGTACTTGCGCTCGACAACATGAATCGAAAGCAATACGTACGATTGTTACGAAATCAATGCTATGAACCAGCATGGTTGTCTGCGCGTAAAAAAGTGGGTTTAGCGAGTCAGCATAGGGTCGCGTGTGATCGCTCAGCCGGTAAAACAATCTACTGAAGAAAAACGAAACAGACTGAGGTACCTAATTTATTAGACTCAAATCAAATACTTAAGCAAGACAGATAGCCCATCAATAACGCAGGACTGGGCTGCTTCTCAGTTAGGCTTTAGTACTTCGAAGTGGCTACATTCCCTGCTAGACTCTCCAGATTATGGCACCGCATTGACCAATGTGGGTCAGTAAAACCGCTATTGTTTATTCCAGATTGTGTTCTTGCGAAATAGTGACTAAAGCTACAGCTTTGGTGCTTAGCCTAGCCTATTGTCCAGGTAGTAATAGGTTAAACTAAGTTAATCCACTGTTTAATCCACCGAAACCCAAGGATTAAATTTTAGCCTAGTTAATCCACTGTTTAATCCGCTGTTGAACTTAATCGCGCTTGGTGCATACCAAATTCGAGTAAATCCTCAGTTAATCCATGGATAAGTTTAATCCAACGATTATCCACGTTGGTGCATTCGGCCCTAATTGATTGAAGTTTTGGTACATGGCTTCCGAAGTATTGTATTTATTACTGTGTATGTAATATGTGTTCTTTTAGGCGTTTAATGAAAACTTTATATCCTTCATTTAATTTGTTTTTTATTTTTTGTGGTAGTTTATTCCATAGTTTGGTGCCAGTAGGCCTAACTAACTGATCTGCGATAATTAACTTTGTTAAATCTTGGAATGGGTGAAGATTGTATAAAAACGGCTTATGGATGTGGCCAATAATGGGTTGTTGGGTGGTGCAAGGATGTCAGAGATTTGGAGGAGGAGTGACTTGTTATCTTTATATAAAGGAAAAGGTGATACAAGATCGTGCAGAAGTTACAGAAGTGTCCAACTGCTTGGAACATGGGATAAAAGTGATTGAAAGAATTTTTGAAGAACGCTTGAGGAAGAATGTAAAGTTGGATGAAATGCGGATGGGATTTGTACCAGGCAAAGGTACAACAGATCTGATTTTTTCGTTGCGTCAAATGATGGAAAAGTATGAAGCAGCTGGAAAAAAGCTAGTTGGCTACTTGGTGTTTGAAGACCTGGAGAAGGCTTTCGATCGAGTCCCAAGGAAGGTGATATGGTAGGCTCTGAGAAGGAAAGAAGTGGTGGAGAGAGCCGAGCCATAATGGAAATGTATAATTGTGTGGAGACAGCAGTGAGGATGGAGGATCGAAGGTCTGAATGGTTTGAGGTGAAGGTTGGAGTTCACCAAGGCTCAGTTCTCAGTCCACTCTTATTTGCCATAGTATTGGGCGAAATAACAAAAGATATAAAGGAAGGAATACCGAAAGAATATCTATATGCAGATGACCTGGTGCTTCTTGGGAACTGTTGGTCTGAGGTTGAAAGGAGGTAGGCCATTCTAAGTGGAAGAGAGCGCTTCAAAAGAAAGGGTTGAAGATAAATCTTAGTGAGACCAAGGCCTTTTATACTGGCAATATTATGATAACTCAATCTAAAGTGGATCCTTGCGTAGTGTGCGGAAACAGAGTGGGAAATAACTCAATTTAAATGTGAAAAATGCAATAAGTGGGTGCATAAACAATGCGCAGGAATTAAGAAAGTCTGGCGCGCGGGGATAATTTTTAATGCAAATGTTGTCGATGAGATGTGAAAAGTTAAAGAAGAGAAGAAACAATAAAATTGGACGGAGACATTTTGGAAGTCGTGGATAAGTTTTGTTACCTTACTAATATGTTAAACAGTGAGGGAAGTGTACAGGATTCAGTAACTGCAAGATTAAAAGTTAGATGGGGAAAATTCAAAGACCTTTGAAAAGAGATGTAAATGTTTTTTTTTTGCCTTTGTTTTTAAAAAAAAAACGTTTTTTTTTGCAAATTTTGGTGCAAGCGGGAATACTGATTGTGCTTTGCAATTTCCTGGCTTCTGACAGTAATCCAATCTCTAATGGTTCTTTATATTCGAAATCTAAGTGCTTATTGAAGCAGTTTTAAGGGTTCCGCGGTGGCCGGTGGGTCATGCTCAGTGGCGTACATTTGTGGAAATTATTGGGGGTGATGAATCATTATTGCACCATCAATTAAAACGTCAAGACCATGTCAACTTCTGGGGGGCGGAGCCCCCCAGACCCTCCACCTCTGTTCTTCTTTGCACGTTATCTCGTTTTAAAAGTTTTGAGACTATGAACATGAACTTCTTCAACTACTATAGACTGAACAATACAATACAAAACAGCAAGGGTACGAGTTAGCTTTCCATTTTCGATCATGTTCTGATGAAGGACGGCAGCGTGGCCGAGTGGTTCCGAGCGTCGTTTTTACGACGGCCATGATCGCAAGGTTGACGGTTTAACTCCCACCCACGCCTAGTTGTTGCATCCTTGAATAAGATGCTTCATGGCAATTATCTCTGCTAGGAGGAATTTAACAAGACGCAAATTGAAGAAGTCAGAAACAAAATTCAAGCGGAAAAATCGGAAACAAGGGCAACTCCTAACAGACAGACAGACACACTTTATGTTAATCGTAACACAATACAGTAACAAAAAGTACGGTACATATTGAAAGAAATTGCGGACTTGGAAGCTGCAAAAAGACCTTTTGGGTCATCGAGTCTGCAGCCACCGTGACTATTTGTAATTTTTTGTGAAATCGAACAAGGACTTGGGAAGTAAAGAGCGACCTGCTGCTGCGATAATTTAACATAAATATAATTTACAACACTTTTTCGAATTTCGATTTTTAGCGCTTTTTTATTTTTTGATTTTAGTAATGCATTGTGAAATGTTTTTTGAGTTCGTAAGAAAAAGATTGAGGGGAAGAGTTTCTAATTTCTGGCGGAATCGAGTTCCAAACCTTGACACCTTGATATTTTAGGCTTCTTTGCAATTTGTTGGAACGATAACGTGGAATGTATAGGTCTATGTGGGCTATGGAAGATCTGGTTTGTTTCTGGAATACGCTGGTGGCTTTGATAAAAATGTCCGATAACATCTTTGGTAGAAGATTGGGCCGATGAATGAAGTTGTACGTCAATTTAGCAATCTCTACAGTGTATAAATCTTGAAGTTTTGGAATATTTAGTTTGGTTTAAAATGGTGTGGCTCTATTGAATATTTTGCCTTCTCCAACTGTTTTTACCGCTTTATTTTGAAGTGTTGAGAGTTTAGCCACATAAGAGGGATGCGTGGATCCCCAAACGCTTAGTCCATACAAAAGGTGTGGATGAACTAACGCATAGTAGAGTTGCAATAACACATTCCGTGGCAAAAGGATTTTAATTTGGCAATTATTCCAACGGCTCGGGATAATTTCAACTCAATTCAATTAGTTTATTTGTCTGCTCAAACAACGTTTTTAACGCGGTACAGTCCATGAATAAACAGTTTACACAATGTAGTATCATGCAGCAATCAGCACCTTTAAATGGATTACAGTACAATCGTTAAATTACAAATTATTTCCAGTTAATTCAAGGGCTTGCAAAGTAGCGCTTACAAAGTTAGTAGTTCAAACAGGCAGGACAGCGAAAGACCAAAAATTGGTCATCACGTCAAAGCTGCTCTAGTTTTGATTTATTAGTAATGACAAATTGCTTCAAAAATAAACGAAAAACACACAAATCAACAAAAAAGAAAAAAAAAATATTGATAGTAATAATAATTTTTTTAAATGATTGCAAAAAGTGTGTTTAGATGCCTTTTTTATGTCTAAAGGTATCTTATTCCAAATTTCTACGCCAGCATAGATGCATGACAACTGCCCACTCTTTGTAGAAACTCTTTCCAGACATTAATCATCTGAAGTGATGGATCGAATGTTATAAGAATGTTGTGCATCACTTGATCTGAAGTAGGTATTGAAATTTTCTGGAAGAATACGATGATAAAAAGAATGCATGAATTTAGCAGTCTCTAGTTCATTATTAACAATATATTCATAGATTTGTATAAGATGCACATTTTTACTCTGTCACGAAGATGTTTGAAGTTTATTATGTGAATAATTTTGTTCTGCATAATTTGCAATTTTTTTAGAGAAGTTTTGTTAGCACTACCCCATGCTAAAACTCCATACTTTAAATGTGGATATACAAAACTGTAATATACGTTAATGAGAGTTTGCTTGTTAATGTAATGTCTGATTGTTGAAAATATGCGTGTTGCACATAAAAGATTTTTTTATTATATTATCCAGAGGTGGGCACAATTTCGTTAATTCGTTAATAACGAAGCTAACTTTTTCATTAACTGGTTAATTCGTTAAACTTCTTTTTGAAGTTAACGGACTAAATTAACTTCCTTTAGTGCTTGATAACTTCCGTTAAATTTTTTGTAAACGCTTATTTCTCTTATTGTTGGTTAAGTTTGGCATTGATAAACTAGCAAAATACGACCAATGAGGTCAAAAAGTGAGATAAAAACAGCAAAGCATATTGCTTGTGAGCAGAAGAATTCCTTAAACGCTTACGCAAACATTGATATTAAAAAATTTTAACTTTTTTCTGAGAAGAAATGCCGTTTTAAGTCAAAATTAACAATTTAACGAATTTAATTAACTTACGTTAATTGGAGCTGAATTTAACGAATTAACGTTAACGGAGGTACATAATTGTGTTAACGAAGTAGTGATTAACGAAGCCAACGTTTGGTATTAACTTGCCCATCTATGATATTATCAATATGAACAATCCAGCTGAACTGTTTGTCAAATGTAACTACCAAATATTTCACTTTTGCCGCAGATTAAATATCATCATTGCCTATTGTTATTTTAAAGCTGTCAACTGATTTAGACTTGCGTTTTGCAGTACATACAAAGAAATTAGTTTTGATACTGTTCAAAGAAAGTCTGTTGTATTTCATCCACTCATCTATGACCTGCAGTTCCTGATTAACATCTCGTTGAAGTTGATTAATGTTGTTGTTTTTTATTACTAATACAGTGTCATCTGCGAATAATGTAACGTGAAAATTGGTGTGAATTGGCAAATCATTAATGTACAAAAAAAAATAGTAAGAGCCCCAAAGTAGAACTTTGAGGCACCCCACAAACAACTTTACTAGTTTCTGATGGAGTATTATTGCATTCAGTGAACTGTTTGCGATTAGTCAAGTAACTAACTAAAAGATCATACATTTTCCCTCTTAAGCCATTCTTATATAGTTTGCTGAACAATAAGTTATGATTAAAAGTGTTAAAGGCATTTGACAAGTCTAAAAATACACAGCATGAAGAATAGCCCTCATCTTTATTTTTCAGAATCATATTGTGTAAGACAGTAATAGCCATTTCAGTAGAATATCCTTAACGAAACCCAAACTGCTGTTTGGTTATAATATCATTTTTTGAGAAGAATTTTGTTAGTCTAATATGCAACAACTTTTCAAAGACCTTTGACAATGGTGATATGAGAGAAATGGACCTGTAATTACTTACTACGTCTTTTTGTCTAGCTTTATGGATTGGAATGATTTTCGCATTTTTTAGAGCATCGGGGTATTCTCCATATTCAAAACATTTGTTGAAGATATTACTCAGATATGGGGAGATTATTGTTGATAAAACTTTAAGAAATTTGACTGGAATATTCTCTGGACCTGGTGCTTTGTTAGGATTAAGCTGTTGCATTTGTGCAAGAACTTCATCTTCAGTGATAGAATCAAAAGCAAAAGATTTAGTCAAACTTGGAAAGGAAAATTTCTTTGCTGTTTTGGGTATTTTAGAATCCATATTGGGACGAATTGTTGTGAAGTATTCGTTTAATAAATCAGATATTTTAGCTTTGTCAGTGACTTTGCAATTGAAATCGTCTGCTATTAATGGTACGCAATTGTGTTTTTTTTTTTTATAACATATAATTTCGTTTATTACCCTCCATTGCTTAGATATACTTTCTTTATGCATTTGCAACTTATTTTGGTAGTATGTCATCTTAGCCATTTCTTTCAATTTGGTGAGTTTATTTTGATTAGATTTATACTGTGAAATTAAATCTATGTTCTGTTGTTTATAACATTGTTGAAATAATTTATTCTTTGTTGTTATTGAATTTAGCAAACCTTTTGTAAGTCATAGCTTTGTTTTACGCATTTGTTTCCTAGACAACGTTCTAAATGGAGCATATTTGTTTGCAGTTTCTGTTATTATGTTCAAAAGGTTTATTATATCGACGTTGGGATAATCGTATGATTTTTTTAGCATGGATGCCAATTTGCTGCTTACATCTTCACAAAAACCTTCAACATTAAAATTCTTCATATCTCTAACTATTTTTCTGGGATAAGTTTTTTTGTGAGCATTACCTTTTATCACACAAAAAGTTGTAAATGATCTGATACATCTAATACAAGAATTCCAGTCACATCAACTTTGTGTATCGAATTGGCGTATATATGATCAAGTGTTGTTGCAGATTTAGCAGTAATTCTTGTTGGTTTATTAATCAGAGACTAACATCCACATGAGTAGATTTCATTTATGTAATTGCTAACTTTTGTCTCTGATGTTTGTTTTGATATGTCTATATTAAAATCTCCTGATATAACAAGTTGTGTATTGGGCTTGTTGAATTTGTGCATAATACTTATCAGCTTTTCTTGAAAGTTAGCGTATGAACCTCCAGGATGCCAATAAATTACGCCAACTATTACAGATTTATTGGACCGAGTGTTGGTAGAATTGCTGTTAAACATGATTTCAACAAATAAGTTTTCAAAACTTGGACAATCAATACTAATGTCAGTTCTAACAAAATATTGTAAATCTTCTCTTAAGTACAATTCTACCCCACCAGCGTTAGACAGAGAGTCATTTATGCTCAAATTGGTATTTTGCAATATTTACTAGATTAATGTTGGAAGAATTAATTTTCGTTTCTGAAAAAGCCGTTACATCAGGAATCTCAGGCAACTGCTCTGGAAGAGTTTCAATTTTTGATTTGTTTTCTTTATTAGGCAGTGATCTTATATTAAAATGCATCATAGCTAGCTCATTCTTCCTTTTACAATTAATAATGTTGGAAAATTGTAAGGTACTATAATATTTACAGTCGCCATCCTAGTAAGAATTGACATTTATCTGGTCAAAATCATCAGCAATAACCATTGCTGCAAAACGTATTAACTGAAAAGAAAACAATAAAATCAACAAACTAAAGAATTATTATACAGGACTTCTCTTTTAAAAAAGTTTGTAGGCTTTAAATTTTGATATCTGGTTTTCTGGTGTAACAAAACCAAGTCATTTTTAAGTTAATCAAATCGAGAGTAAATGTAATTTCTGGTGCAACAAAACCAAGTCATTTTAAGTTAATCAAATCAAGAGTAAATGTAAAGAAAAAGCACCGCCTTCACTTGAAGACCCTTTTTTTACTTTCAATTTACCCCAGTAAATTACCGGTATATACTAAAAAAAATACGGAATAAATAAATAAATGAACAAATAAAAACTTGTTGCACATCATCAATTCTCATTACTATAATTGCACCAAATACTGAATTATTGACTGTTCAATTTTGCAAAAAAAAGAACAAGTCAACACAAGCTTAAGAACGTTCTTAGACAAAAAGTCTGCAGAAATGTTCAAAATGGGAAGTGAATCAGTACTGTTCACTAAAACCTAAGCAACAATTTCATATTCATTACTTTGTACAATTAGTTGTTTGTATCTATTACACTAATTAATTACAGTATCAATATTATTTGCAGTATACCAGTCAATTGAGATACCGGTATTTTATAAATTAGGGATAGTCAAAACAATTTAATTTAAAAGAAATATGCGCAAAATTAAAAGTGCTCAAAAGCACATATGATATTTTTCTGGGAATATTATAATGCAGGCATAATTATGGTCTCAATCAGTTAGTTTAAACATAAGCAACAACATTGTGACTTTCAGTTCAGAAAGCATTCACAGAAAGAAAAGTTTACAGCAAGTTTTAATCACTGGTACCTTCCAGATTATGAAGTGGGTTTGTTTTTCATAGAAATTGTACAATCCAAGCCTTCTACTTTCAGGGATTCCAGAAAGATTTTTTTTTGAGGATTGTTTGGCAAAGAATAGAATATGTTCCCGTCTTGGGTCCAATAGGATAGTATGAGCCCATTTCGACGTAGATCAGATAATTTTTCGTATAAGCTCTTCTTTCAGAAGTCAAGGCCACTTGCATGGTGACGCCTGTTCCTTTCAACTTTCTCTTACTTTGATAAATCTGATTTCTCATGTTGTAGCATATTAACTTAACAATTATAGGATTGTTGTGATTACTTGACTTTAAACGATGAGATCTATTAAGATGTTCTTTGGTTACAGGAATTCCAAGCTTGTTTGAGATAAGATCAAAGACAACTGTATCAGTATTTTCATTTGGTTCAATTGTCTTACCATGTATTACTAAACAGTTCCTACGCGTGAGTATTGGCTTTGTTTCTCGAGTTTGGCCTCCAAAAGTTCATTTCTTGATTTACTCAATCGAATTTCATTTTCGAGACTTTCTATTTTTTCTTTCACCTCTAACGATACAGCATCACAAACAATCTGCTTGACTGTTTCATTATTCATGATGGCATTGCTGAGTTTATTAGAGATTTTGTTAAGAAGCTTGTCATCACATTCCAACTGTTCAAGCATTCTCTGAGATTTAGCAGTGGAGCCACCACTGCATGCTGCAGCGCTAGCCGTGAGACAGCCTCGTCCCGACGACCCAGAGTAATCTCCTAAGTCCCGGGAATCACTGAGACTTCGACGAAGTATGTCTGATTCAGTCAGCACAGTCTTAACCACATCAGTCACAACATCCCCATCAAACGAAACTTCACTTGAACAAGTTATAAACTGGCTTTTCAACTTCTTCCCATTCATGGGTTCCTGTGAAAAGGGTATCTTAGGTTTGTTACTTAGGAGTTTCTTCTTCCCATCTCTACTCATGCCATTTTTTCCGCCAGCCATTATTATACAATGAACAGCAAGCCACAGATTTCAGTTACTTACTTGCAAAATTAGTTTGATTTTCTGCAATTAAGTTTCGAATTAATTAAAACGCCTAGGTATTTAACATATTCGTTTGCAAAGACAGATACGTTGTTGATGTTGACACTAAAATTCTCGAAGTTCGCCTTTAAATTGGGCGGTATTATTAGCACTTGGGCTTTTAGTGGGGTTTATGGTAAGTTGATTGTCTGCACACCATTCTGATAAAGCGTCCAATTCGGTGTTGAGAAGATTTTGAAGGTTTGATAGCTTACGATGATTTACACAGATACACGTATCGTCCGCAAATAATCTTGGGGTTGATTGGATGGCATTTGGCATATCATTAACGTATAAAAGAAAAAGTAAGGGGCCAAGAGTAGAGCCTTGGGGGACACCATAAGGGTTTGACTTGGTTGTCGAATTAATCCCATTGATATGAACATATTGATATCTTTCAAGAAACGACAGTATTAAATTGAGAACGCATTCACGAATATCATAGGGATTTAGCTTACCGGTAAATTCAAGAGTTTTGTGGTTGACAGTATCGAATGCTTTTTTGAGGTCCAGAAAAAATAAGCCAGTGAATTGGTTGTTGTTGATATTATCATATGCGTGAGTAATAAAGTCTAAAATGGCATGTGAAGTGGAAAAATTGGTTTGGAATCCGTACTGGATGGGAATGATTACATTGTTTTTGTTCAGAAATTCGCTGAGGCGCTTATGCAGAAGCTTTTCAAATATTTTGGAAAAATATGTTAAAATGGATAAGGCACAATAGTTATAGGGGTTATTTACATTACCAGATTTAAGAAGAGGAATGACTTTTGCAGTTTTACAGCTATCAGGGAATATACCGTTGGAGAAGGCAAAATCAATTAGTGTTTCGACTATAACAAAAGTCTCGTCAGCCTTGCTACGCACAGCCAATCCAGGCTAAACTCATTCAGACTGTAAAGACTCTTTTTGCATTACTTTACCTGGACATCTCGACTTCATCTTTTTTCTAGGTTGTGCCCTATTTTTGGCAGGCGACTGGCCCCAAACAACGATACCCAATGAAAGAGCCTATAACTACTAACCCACAACTAAGTTACCGGTAGCCTAACTAACCCACATCACTAGAAGCCCGAGTGGGTTGCCATGCGGTAATGCGCAAACTAAATTGGGGCCAGTCGCCAGCTAAAAATAGGGCACAACCTAGAAAAAAGATGAAGTCGAGATGTCCAGGTAAAGCAATGCAAAAAGAGTCTTTACAGCCTGGAATGAGTTTAGCCTGGATTGGCTGTGCGCAGCAAGGCTGACGAGACTTTTGTTATAGTCGAAACATTAATTTGTCCCTTGCAAATTTCTCATCTAAATCAAAATCAATTAGGATGTTAAGGTAGGGAGTTATAACAAATTTTGACACTTTGATAAAGAAAGCTGGAATATTATCGTGCCCTACAGCTTTATTCATGTCCAGAGCCTGCATTAAGACTACAATTTCGCTGATGTTCGGTGGTTCTAAAAACATCGATGACGAAACACGATTTTTTAAATAGATTTTCAAACGATTGGATGGTAAAGTTGAGATTTTGTGAGCAAGATTATTGCCGATGGAGCAAAAGAAGTTATTGAAATTTTCTGGTTTTTCTTGCAGCTGCGATTTGTAGCTACAGTTACTACTATTACTGGGATTATTGTAACTCTTATTTTTAGAAGGGAGTAAGGAACCTATCGTTTTCCATATTTTCCGGGGATCGCCTTTATTTTTGTCGAATTCGGATTTATAAAACAATTTTTTGGAAAGAGTTTTAATTTTAGTAAGTTTATTCGAATATAACTTGAATATATATTTTTGGGTTTCATTGCCGTTTACAAAATGAGATTCAAACGTGGAATTTTTTTTACGTATTGAGATCAAGATGTTAGTAATCCAGGGTTTGCGTATAAGCTTACGTTGTCAACGAGAGTATTTTTTAAGGGTGCATGTTTATCAATAGTAGAAGATACTGCTTGCACAAAACCATTAAAGATAGAATTGTAATTTTCGCTCGAGATCGGAGATAAACTGCTAAAATATTCTTGCAATGCTACGCTGAGGTGAAAGTTAAACAAATTAATGTCCAATTTCGAGTTATCACGATAGAGAACGATTGGCTCCTTTGCTTTTTTGACAACTGGTGGAGCACCAATTTTGCAAATTATTGGGTAGTGATCACTAATATCGCAATAATCTAAGATTCCCGGAGAAATTTGGTGTTTAAAATCGTTAGTAACAATATGGTCAATTATTGTGGCAGTTTTGTCGGTTACTCTGGTTGGTTTGGTGATTAAGGAGATGGCACCATTACTTAATAACATAGTGGTGTAATCTTTAGCGAAGGAGGATAAGTTTTTGGAGCTAGGGTTTATGTCGATGTTTATACCACCGAGTATATTATAGATCTCTCCGCTTTTGTTCATAGAATCCAAGTACTGAGCTAGATCATATATAAAATCTTGTGCAGTTGAGAGAGAGAGAGAAATTTATTTACTTCGCCATTCATTCACTACACCATATAACAAAATATAAAAAAGGAAAAAAAATTCCAGTAAACAAATGGCCAGGAAGCATCGACTAACCGCAAGGTTTTCGAATCAAGATGCTGACAGTCGCAGAAAATACATCACACATTGAAAAAGAAAATCACAGAGTAAAAAACGATTACTAATATTTTTAGGTGCTAATAATCAAATTTTCAGTAGCCTATGTAATCAATTAGGTAAACTCAAAACATTTAAACAAAATTATACAAAGAAAAGCATATTCAATAAACATCAATACGATTGCAATAAAAATTGTTTGTATGTCTTTTTAAAGGAAACCCAGTGTGTGCTTTTTATATCATTATCAATCTCTTTCCAGCGTTTGGTTCCTCTGAACGAAAGTGTTTTTTGAGAAAAACTTTTGTTCATACGCGGTAAAAAGTAAATTGCTTTTTCAGTGGATTTTGTATTGTGGTGAAGAATTTGATTAATCTTCGTAAACGAATCATAAAATATTTTTGGCACAGTTTCTTTACACAATTGAGACATGAATTTGCCCAGTTCAAAATTATATACGTCATGAAGTTTTAAAAATTTAAGTTTTTTATGCAGCGATGTCATTGACGTATAGCGGTTGCTACGGTTAATAGTCCGAATTATATGATTCAATCTGACACTGATTTCACTTAGGTAACTTTTGGTAGCAGTGCCCCATACAATTATGCCATATTGTAATCTGCTGTAGATAAAACTGCAGTATAGCATGCACAGAATTTCCACGTTAACAAAATCACGAAGCCTGTAAAAAATTCCGGAGTATCTTGCCAATTGATTTGAGAGGTGTTTTAAATGAACAGACCAGTTTAGATTTTCATCAATGTGCAAGCCGAGGGACTTAACCGACGAAGCTCTGATCAGCGCAGAATTATTTAGGATCAGCTTAAAGTTATCATCAACAGTTTTCGTTGGATTGCCATTGACAATCATATAGTTTGGTTTAGAGTAATTCAAAGACGGTTTATTTTTCCGTAGCCATAGATCAATTTTTGAAATTTCTTTATTGGCGCGAATTTCTAAAGAATCTAAATTTTTGTCAGACATAGCTAGATATGTGTCGTCAGCATATAACGTTGTTTCAAATTTTGTGGCTAAAGGGAGGTCGTTAATATACATCAGAAATAAGAGTGGGCCTAAGCAAGAACCTTGGGGGACACCGCAAGAAACAAGCATTAGCTCAGACTGGGTCTGTAGGATTTTAGTATATTGGTATCGGTTACTTAAGTAGCTTTTAAATAGATTAAGTGGCTTACCACGAATCCCGAAGTATTCTTGCAATTTAGCAAACAAGATTTGATGATCAACAGTATCGAACGCTTTTGAAAAATCCAAGAATAAACAACAGGTATGCAGACCTAAATCAACATTTCTTAGAATGTTATCATGGATGTGGGCAATCGCAAAGTTCGTAGAAGAATTTTCACGAAATCCAAATTGATGTTTACTCAATAAATTGTACTTTTCAAGGTAAGAGGAGATTCTGATGTAGATCCACTTTTCAAAGATTTTATCAAATTGAGATAAAATAGAAATTGGACGGTAGTGTGTGGCTAAATTGTAATCCCCTTTTTTAAAGATTGGAATCTTTCTGCTATTTTCAAGCAGTCAGGAAATACGCCTTGTGCAATGCACGCGTTAAATAAATCACTTAATACAGACGATAAAATATTTTTACTCAACTTAATAAATTGGGTATCTACACCCATGATTCTAATAGCCTTGTTATTCTGGAGTGCATTGATAACTGTTTCTACTTCATCAGAAGTGGTTGGCTGCAGAAATAGCGAGTTTTTTGTGCTGACAGCAGGTGATGATGTAGGAACAGAAGAGTATAGGCCTACATCAGGAATAGGGTCAGCCATTTTCTAGGAATAGTGTCAGTTGATGATTTGGAATAGGAATAGTGTCAGTTGATGATTTGGAATGACGGTAGATAACGCCCAATGTTAATTCAGAAGTAGAGTGACGTGTTCTCAGCGAAAGACATTCTGCATTGCATAGAACGTGTTGTTTGTCACAAAATTCGTAATCAAGATTCTCGTGAATGTATGCGGCAACTCCGCCCGGGTTAGTGATCGAGTGGACGTGAACAAAGCTGTAGTTTGGTGGAGATAAATTGGCTAAGGTTTGGTTTTTGATGCGCGATTTCGATACAAATATTTGTGAGGAGTGAAGTGTAAGGAAACTATTAATTCGTGCAATGAGTCGAAATTTATGTGAAGGGATCAAATGTTTACGTGCATAAGTGTCAAGGTGTCGTCGACTTCATCGTCCCAGGTTAAAGCATCAACTTTGAAATAATTACAATCACTAATATTTTCATTGAATTTGGTAAACATGCTATCACTCACTTATCCCGCAGTGCAGTATTTGTTAAAAAATTGGAGTGGCAGCCACACTCGACCGAAATAGGTCAGGGTGCTCCTCTTCACTGGGAGAGTTTCGCGCCATAAACAATTAGTGTTCGTCACTGAGCAGTCAACAAAAAAATAAGTTCTTCGCAATGCGTATTACTTCAACAATAAATAACGTAAAAAGAAAAAATTACATTGTGGTGCATAATTATGAGTTTACAGTTGCTTATCTTAGCTTTACGGATGAACATAATAAGAAAATAATGGTATCGTGGAGATGCTACGAGCTAGCGTTTAGCATAACAACACCGTTCAATACACAGATTCGGCAAATCGCTACCTCGTAGACCATTTTTAAATAAATTTTTATTCAGTTAGGCAGTTCCCATAAACTGCAATTTTGAAAATACATGTTGTTGCTGATTAGGAGTCTGGAACTCTGGATTCGTCCTATTCGTAGCGTCTCCATCGCTTTCTCGTGATAGTAGGATAAAAATAAAGAAATCATCGTCATTAAGGACGGTGGAGTTGTTTGAAAACGCTTAGCATGTTTTCTGCATGTTATTTTCTAATTAAAAACGTTAAACGTTTTATGTCGTGAACTTATTATCCGTTGCTGCTATATGGATATTAAAGATCTCCTCTCTCCCAAACTTACATTAGGCTTAAATCTATCAGCTTAGTTAATTAATAATGGTTATTATATTGGGGAAATGAGGTGAGCGACCACAACAATGAAAGAGACGAGGCGTCAATTGAGCACGGCGCTGCATCGCTGATTACCAAGACAAGCAAGTCAATTGAATTTATTCGTCATATTTGGACATCAGCAATGTTTTGAGACGAGTTTTGAAATGAACGAGCTGAAACTTTAGTGATTTAATTTCCGTTGGAATGGAATTCCATATATTGACTCCTTGATACCTTATGCTTCTTTGTAGTTTAGTTGTCGGATAGCGGGGAATGTATAGACTGAGTTTATCGACTGACTGTCTAGTTGATCTTTGGGAGATTTCATTGACTCTTTGGAAGTAATTGCTGAACGGTGATGGTGCTTAATTACTGATACAAAAATAAACAAATTTCGCAGTGTCATACCTATACAAATCTTGAATTTTTAGCACTTCGAGTTTCTTATGTAACAGACTAGGATCCTCGCAATAATGACTACCCGTTATGCTTTTCATAGCCTTATTTTGCAAGGTTTTTAATTTGCCAAGGTAAGTGGGATAAGTTGAACCCAAAATTAATATGCCATACGTCAATAGTGGATGGATGAGAGCATGGTAAAGTTGCAGTAATGTTTTGAAAAGATAGCGGATCGGAAGCTTCAAATTGTTACACTTTTTCTCGCGCCATGCGCAATCTCGTTGTAGTATTACATATCTATGGTCGTGAAAAAAATATTGCGAGTAGGCCTGATGGTGAGATTTTTAGTTTTTCGATGTACGACAAATTAAATTAGTCGGCAGAGTGGCCGACTGGTTCGGAGCGTCGTTTTTACGACGGCCATGATCGCAAGGTTGATGGTTCAACTCCCATCCTAGCCTCGATGTTGCGTCCTTGGATAAGATGCTTAACTACAATTATCTCTGCTTGGTGGAATCTAACAAGCAGGAAATTGAAAAAGTCAGAAGCAAAACTCAACTGAAAAACTCGGAAACAACGGCAACTCCTAAGCCAGTCTGGATTCGTCCTATGCACAACGCCTCCGTCTCTTTCTCGTGACAGGAGGATAAAAAATGAAGCATTGAAATTCAGTATTAGTAGGTAGTAGCACAGAAACGCAACTTTTCGAGCTTTTCCTTTTCATCGCTTCTCACCCGCTGTTTCCAGCAGGCAAGCAGCAGCTGTGACGGTGTTACCATGTGTAGGCCTAAGTGTACAGTAAGTGTAAAAGTCTAAGAACGGCGAAATCAAAGAATACACATTCTCGTTTGACGTACTGTAATTCGTCCGTTAGTCGTACATCAGAAAAAAGGTACGACACAATGCACATCTTAATCGGTTTGCAGAAGCGGATTTAGGGGAGAAGGACTATTGTGCCTTTGGCCTCCCGTTTTGACTCTGTTTTTTAGTAAAAAAGAGCAAAATTAATGGTGCCAAGTGACTGAAATATGCCAGACTCTTTGGATGGTTTCTGTAGCTTATGGCTAGGGGGGTAGGATGAGGAGCATGCATCCTTCCGCCAGCCATTTTCAAAAATGCTTTTGATGTATGCATTTTTTCCATAATTTTGAACCTTTTTGATAGCAATAAGCCTTCCGCCTTAAGCACGCATAATCGAAAATGTGCGAACAAAATGCGTCATATTTCGCGATGCACTCAGAATTAGGGTAAAAAAATTTTAACAAAATTTGTTTGAAAATTATTTAAAAAGCACTAAAATAGCCATTGCAGCATGTAAATTTTCAAAATTTTTTTGGGGGAGCATGCCCCCAAACCCCCCTACAGCTTTTAATGATTTCTCAATTGGCTTTAAATTTGCTCAGCCGAAAAAAATACGCTTGAAAAAAATGTTGAAATTATCCCTCCCCTCTTAAAATTTCTCGCTAAAATCCCTCCTAAAATCTATATCCAAACACATGTAATGATCTTCCAAAAGAAGCTCTGAGGACGTGAAGACTTTTTTTGCTCTTGACCTGAATTTAGTGGAAAAATTGCATGAACCCTCTTAGGTGGGCAATTTGGTACCACGTTTTCCAAACTAGGACAATTGTGCAAAAAAGATTGAAGACCCCTGTTTTAAAGCACGAATATAGCGCAGATTTGCAAAGAGTTAATTTGATTCAAATTGAATAGATTCAATCACAAAAATTTACTCTTCAATATGAAATTAGCGTAGCTGTTGGTCATGGTTTTTCAAGCCCTTAAAATTTTTTCGCAAGAAAATGATTGTGTAAATTGCTTTACACCTCATGTAAAAGTAGGTTTCACTATATAGACTACATTTTTACAACCATTATTATTCGTTTAATACATCGTATAAGAGTGAAGCATGACAAAGGTTAACAACCTTACTACTAATCTACCATGATAGTAAAAATTTAGTTCTACACAGTGAAACGTACTTTTACATGAGGTTTAAAACAATTACGCAATCATTTTCCAGCGAAAAAATTTTAAAGCCTGGAAAACCTTGACCAATAGCTCAACTAATTTTATTTTGAAGTTTAAATTTTTGTGATTGAGCCTATTTAATTTGAATCAAATGGCAACTTTTTGCAAATCGACGCTACATTTACGCTTTAAAATTAGCTTAAAAACCGCTTCAAAAATTATTGCGAATGTCCAATTTACTAACCATGTAAAGTGCCTAAAACACAACCAATTTTCTTGAAATTTGTTTTAAACGATAGCTAAAATCAAGACCTTTACGATCTAGTTGAAATTTTTAAAATCCAACAAGCATAACTAAAGTTATGATATTTTTTGTAACACTTTCAACCGTTTTTGCGGCTTGTTCAAGCGGGTAATTCCAAGATGGCGGATCGGAGCTTTAAATTGTTACACTTTTGAAATAGCCGGTTAAGGTTGAACGCGCAATCTAGTTGTAGTATTACATATCTAAGCTTATAGCCTACTTGGCCAAAATTTTGAAAACCTAAACTTGAACGCAAACCGTTTTTTCTTGAAACGTCAAAACCGAAACTGAAACTAAAACCTGTTCAAAATTTTCTATGGTTTTGGGTTTCAAAAATTGTCACCATCTTCCTTACCAGCACAGCTCGTTTATAATGCTGAGCGTCGAATAGAGAAGCTGTGAATACTAATTTTTGAGTCTTTGGTTTCACCGGACTCGGAATTATACCCAAGTCGACAACTTCTGAAGCAATTGCTTTCCTCACTCGGCCATCTGAGCTGCTACCTGTCGTAATAAAACAAAAATGCCAAGAAGTAGAGGATTTAAATAATCCGTATTCACAGTAAAATAACTTTCTTGGATGAAACTTAAACCGAAACTGAAACCCAGAAACCGAAGCTGCGCGTAAGCAAAACTGAAACCGAAACTGGAACCTATTTTTCGACAGCCGTGAAACCAACCTAAACTGAAACCTAACATCTGGGTTTCAACACACCGAAACTGACACCCTATCGCCAAGTAGCCAGGTTTCCACCTTTGGTCGCAACTCTTACAGTCTTACTCGTCGATTGATAGCAAATAGCAAAACCCATTATCACGTGAAGAATAAAACAGCATGCGACCGACGATCTGCAGACAGGCGCTTTTTGTTTTATTCAGTTACCGTACTGAATTCGAGCTGTTTGTTTGGTTTGCAAGCGGTGGTTCTTCAAAACTTTTATTGGCTTTTTCAGATATTGGGCTCTTTTGAGAGTTGATGCAATTTAAAAAAAAAAAGATGTCCCAAACCGCTGGCACTTCAGTTCTGGAGATCCTTTTTCTGAAATAGGCTAGAAAATAATTACGCATTCGCAGTAAAATGTGAACTAGGCTGTACCAAATTTTGGTGACTTTGTCAGATTGCTTAACAAGTTGGCTAAAAGTTGTGGCTTATAGGTACCAAATAAGAATGACATAATTTAAAAAAAAAAAGGTCTTACGCCTCCTCAATGCTCGTTTCCATGACAACGCATCAAATAATGACAAAATAGCCATAACTCTGGAACCACATGAGCTAGAACAAAAATTTTTTTTTCAAAAGATACAGAATACCCAAGTTTCTATCTGTTGTCAATACGTTTTGTATGACTATCTGCAGTATTTTTCTAAAAAAAAGCAGAAAACTTGTTTTAGCCTATTATCAATCGAATTTTCAATATATTTGCATAACTGAAGCAAGATTTTATGGAATTTTACCAATAAATGTTGTACATGTTCGTTGAAATATACGAGGTATATACAATAAGTTATGAGAAAATATCAGAAGTGTTAAACATCATTCGATAGGAATGCTATTCCATGGTGAAGTATGTATAGACATACTCTATGAACAAACCAACTGGTAGCTTTCTATTTTAACAGGTTTTAGTGTAGCGTTGAGCGTAGTGTAACCAATTTGATTAGATTTTCCGACTTGTGAAGATGTGACAAGATGCAAGGAAACATGGAGCAGCGATACGCAATCAAATGTTGTGTTAAACTCGAAAAAAGCAAGCAAGAAGCTTATAAATAATATAAAATGTTAAAGGAGGCCTATGGGAATGAGCAGATGAGTTAAGCAAGTTTCTACCGATGGTTTAACAGATTTTCAGATGGACATGAACAAGTTGAAGATAAACACAGATCTGGAGCACCAAAAATTGCACGCAACGAGAAAGACATTCAGAAAGTGGAAAAATTAGTGATGCAAGATCGTCGATTGACAGTGAGGATGATATCCGGAGTTGTTGGAGTAAGTGTTGGTACTGTTCATACAATTTTGACGAGGATTTAAAGCTCCATAAAATTTGAGCCAAGTTTGTGCCAAAGGTCCTTTCGAAGGACCAGAGACAGCTCCGTGTGGAATGCTGCACAGACATGCTCGCAATGACAGAGATCAATTCAAGTTTCTTGAATAACGTGGTAACTTGCGATGAGGGTTGGGTGTTCACCTACGACCCTGAGAGCAAACGTCAGAGTGCTCCGTGGAAGCAAGAGACTTCCCCCCGGTCAAAGAAGGCAAGGATGAGCAGATCACAAGAAAAGGCCATGGTCATCAGTGGCGTACGGTGATCTCTTTGACTGGGTGTTCACTCTTTAAAAATACCTATCATACCCTGGGGGTCTTCGCCCCCCAGGCCCCCCGTTTGTCGCTGCAATGCTGGCTGCCCCATTGACCTGCACTAATGAAGACTTATAATATAGGGATACAACTGCAAATTATGGGGAAGCTAGTAACCACATTTGATTTTTATGCCATTAATATGGGTGAAAGCAAGCATATATTAAACAGTAAACACAAATCGTTTTGTATTAATAGGCATCGTTTTTCAAAAATAAATGAAAAGCTCGTCATTCAATGGATGGAGTAGTACAATATCAAACAATGCACAACACATAAGTATATCAACTTGATGCTTAAAATTCAACAGCCCTTGATTTATTTCAAAATTACCGATGAGATGTCCGAGTGGATGGATATACAGCGTCTGTCTCTGGAGCATTAAACCCGCTAGGTTTGACCATGACTCTTATGACCAGTGTAAGAAAAGCAATTTGATTATCAATCAATCAAAGGTTTACTTGTGCTTTCAGTTAAAAGACATTCATTAACCACTGATATCTTTGATTGTAAAAAAGCCGCTGAGTAATCAGCAAAGTCAACAAAGACAGTATTTCGGATCAACATCATGTCCAGACCGTGCATAAAGGAAAATTCTTTAAAAATAATTCTCATGATGCAGTAACCAGGCCTCGCGGTACTACGGCAGGCTTGTAGTCTGCAGTGACTTTGTGACTTTATCGCGAGACTGACAACTGAGGAAAGCTGAGATTTTGTAGTAATATTTAGTGTCTCATCTTACATCTTCTATGCAACTGCAAATGAGTCTCATCAGAGTTTTCTTTATTAGAGTTGTCCGACTCTATCACGTGATTTCGTTTTTACGCATGAGTACTTATAGATCGATTTCAGCAGACTACAGTCAGCTTGCATTGTGAAAAGTGACTAAAGCCTTCAAACGCCGGAGTTAAGCTAACGAATTAGCTAAATTTGATTTCAATTACGTGAAGGATAGTTTTACAGACATTTGCAAGAGAATTTTTAGTGATATGTAGCCTAGTTAGCAAAAACTGATTTAAATAACGTGAAGGATAGTTTTAGTGATTAGGTAGTCTATATAGCTGTACATTAGCATGGGTTACTAAGACACCCTTTGTTGGACACAAACTGCATTTAGTGATAGACTAGAGTTCCAGTCTAAATGTCATTTCAAATCGAAATTGATTTCTATCATTAAAACTTTTGGAGTAATATTTTCAGGAATTTGATCCAAATTAAATACGACATTTTTCTGAATGCAAAATATTTTACATTAATTGTTTTTTGATTTTTTATTAGACCTTAGCTGTAAAAATAACCATTAAAGCTTATGGATCTTATTGAAATCAGGGAAAGTAGGGGACCTATCGCACAAGTTTTACTGAATTCAATTTTTTGTCCAACTGGTTGGACAATATATTGGGCCAAATGCTTTTTAGTTTGTTGTACTTAGTTGTAACGACATCGCTATCGATGCGGGAGGTCTGGGGTTCGCGCCCTGGGCCGGTCAAATCGGACAAAGTATCGCCAGGGACTCGTCACCGCGCTGTTTTCTTCGAACTTTGAAGCTGAGTTGCCTGGGCGATCAGCGGCGGAAACGGGTCCCGCTACTTGTTACACGCTTTGGCGGAATACCGCGAGTATAATGACGGCTTGATTTTTTTGGATTTTATTTTGTGATGAAACTCTTCTGTACCAAAACGAAAAAATTCGAAATGCTCACGGTAAATTTATTTGCAGTTAAAAAATGTCACTCAAACGTCCCCACGGGGATCTTTTGTCAATAAAGTGGTAACCTTCCGACCGCTACATGATTAAGCGATTTAAAGTAATTGCAAATGTCTCTTGAAAATTGTTGCTGTAATCGGAAAACGAACGAATGTTTATTCATATGAAACGAATATTGAAATCTTAATAGTAGACTCGCTTAACCACCAGTGCACAGAGATGGGCATTTATCGGTGATATAGTTTTGATTTGTTGATTACCGATATCGCTTTTGTAGTACATTTTGTTATCGCCAATGAATTATCGAGATAAACGATTCTTCATGCACACAGTGTTCAAAGTTAGTGAGGTGGTGCTGTGGAAAAATACGCAGTGTTCATAAAGTCTTGTTGCGATTTAAAAAAATGTCTCTTTGTTTTGTTGCCACGGCAGAGTTCGTGAACTGCTTTCTTTTCTTAAAAATCTAGAAAAATATTTTTGCAACTTGACTCCAAAAAAGCTTCGTCAAACACATCGAAAATTTAATGCAACATATATCGGAAGAATTTATCGATTACCGATATCACTTCAAGAAATTAAAATTTACCGATTATAATCGGTATCGCCCAGGGATTTTTTGAAATTATCGGTTATCGTTATTGCTTAAGTGCAGAAAATTTTAGCCTATCGTGCCCATCACTGCCAGTGCAAATGAAAAATTAGCCATGTATTTTGAACAATAGGTTATCAGTACGGAACATCTGAATAGCTTTGAAAAAGCTGTTTTCGCCAGGGAGTCGAACCGTTTAATTTGTACGGTTCAAAATCGGTTTGGGTTCAACAGTGGTTTCAAATTTCGGTTCAGTTCTGGTTAAGGTTCAGATAAATTGAAACGCTCTGGTTTGGGTTCGCTCCAGTAAAAAATATTTCAAACCGGTTTATAAAGTTCCGGTTCAAGTTCGCAGTTAAAAATGGTATAATTCTAGTAACATATTTTAAAAAATGAAACGTACAAAGCAATTTTTCTTCGCATTGACAGGCCACTATAATGCATAAAATACTAGTAGTAAAGCCAGTTTTGAGATAATTAAATTGCTACTATGCTCCGACGCCGGCGGCCTAATCTTTGATAAAGAAACATATCTTCACATTGACGGGCCAATGCACAGCTTGTAGTGCTGTGCAAGTACTGTATTTCTTTAAATATAAGCCACCTTCAAAGTGTCAGTCGGTTACGCCGATCAAAGTGACGCGTGTGACCTCACGGAGCGAGCCGCTTTTTTAATCGGTTCAATTAAGGTTCGCAAGTACTCAAATTATTCGGTTCAGTTCCAGTTCGCTCTTTGAAATTTTGAAAAATACGGTTCAGGTTCGACCAAATTAGCGTAAAACCGGTTAATAAAACTTCGGTTCGACTCTCTGGTTTTCGCATTTGGAAAAACCTCTATCATAAATACTCTCGATAGCTTTGAAAAAAGCTGTTGTATACCAGAAATTTTTTGTGACGCGCTCGTCAAATATTAATAATGTGTGCTGTGCAAGCTTCCAAAGATCTCAAATTATCCAGCGCAATTTTTTTTCTTTTAACTAAAAAAATCGACATTAAGGCTCAAAATTTGAAACTAACCTACTTTGTGCAGAAAAAACTGCTCGGGTAGCGTTACTTTATGCTGAAAATACTCGTTATCGAAAATGTTAGGCTGATTCGTTATCGAAAAAGCTGCTCGTGTAAAAGTCTACTGTTACTTTCTTTTACACCACTGCGTATTAGCCTACCTGCGTTAAGCATTTTTTGCTAAATATGCTAAGAAAAGTAGTGGCGAAATATCAGGATAGGCTATAAGTTTGCTTTTCTTTGGCGCAGTAGCAGAGCATTGCTAGTTGTTGGCACTAAGTTTTTAAAAACAAATTCATGCATTTCATGTTATGATTTCAAAGCAAATAAAAAAAAATAATGCTGCTGCAAGCTACAAGACTGGATTCAGACTTTCAGAGTTGCCGGATCGGTGCATTCTCATGCTGCTGCTGCTATTGTATCTTATGCACTGCGACGTTTATGTGAGACAATTGATCTATTAGAATTGAAGCGTAACCATTATAATAAAGAAACAAAAGTGAGAAAGAGTCGGACAACTCTTATAGAGAAAACTCTGGTCTCATCTTAAATAATAGCTACAAGCTCAGATTCTTGAATTTTTTTTTGCAACTGCATCCAGGATAAGATCTGCAACGCTTTCATGAAATTATTTAAGCTGATAGAAGTTTCTATGAATGTTGTAGCTGCTTGAAGATGAACATTTAAAACTGTATCATATTTTTTTGTGTACCGGTATTCAAGAAGCTCAATATAAATAATTCGATTGAAGGATGATGGTGATTTATCATGTCTTTTAAAAGGCAACTCTTGTGCTGCTTAAAAAACAAGTTGCATGGATTAAAGTTGTAAAAACTTCTATGTTTTCTCATTGCAACTACAAATCTCTTTCCAACCTTTGACTATCTAGACTGCATTCACTCTCACAGAACACATCCAAAGTATAAAATGCATCAATATATATATGCTTCTTAGACTTCTTCTGCCATTGCATACCATCATTCAAATGAGCATGATCCAAGAAACCTTTATTCCAAATCGCATAGAACAAAGTCTGTGGGCCAAAGCATCTCATCAAACTTAAGAGCAAGAAAATTTGGGTGTAACTGCTTTTGTTTCACTATGTGCAAACATTAGCAACTTTTTTCATAGCACTTTACTCTTTTGGCAATTTTTTGTTTTTCATCAAATGAACGATTCAAAAAAGTATTTTCTAACAATGAAAAATATGTAGGACACCTACTCAAACTGAAATTGCGCTTCGCACATCCCATTTATGGAGGTAGATGAACTTGTAATGCCACTATGAGTATTTTTTGCGCAAACTTCATTTTCATTTTTGAAAAAATTATTTCTAGTTAGAATATGGCGTGCTTTTGAAAACGCGCAAGTTCGCTTCGGCCAAAAAATAAAGTTTGGAAAAATTTTTGTTGTATTTATTCTATATATAACAGCCATTTCTAAAATAATTTTTGCTGTTTTATTTTCTCTACCGTTTTCGGTATATTTTGTTTCAAATATCGGTGTCCTAAACGTAGGTCGCTAGGCACAAGCGATAGCAAAATGGCGGTCGCGGCAGCGGCAATGACTCTCACGCTGTACGAAAGCAAGCGTTAGATTCCAACCGCGATTCTTGCGCTTACACTCTAATAAATGATAATTATCTGAACAATGACATCGTTTGACATCAATAAAATTACTTTTCATCAATTGTCAAGCATTTTTATTGATCTTACAATAAAGCTGCGTGCAGTTTTCAAAGTTGATTGTCTTCTCCTATAGTTCAAAAGAATACCGTACTTACCTAAAGTTATACTGAATTTTGTAATTATAAGAACAATAAAGAATTACTTGCCATCAAACCTTTGATGTCAAATACTTATTGTTGATGTAATTGATTTCAAAATAATTTTATTGTTGTTCTACAGTAATTATTTCAATAGTACCAGAATTCTTTTGAACTACTTTGAGATTTGCAAGCAGAAAATAACTTTGAAATGGAGAAAAGAAAACAACTTTGAGATTTGCACGCAGATATATTATAAACACTGTCATTTACATGGGTCACTCCATGCCCATTGCCATGCAAAAACCACTACAAGATGTGAAAAATGTGATATCGGACTTCATGTAAAATACTTCAAAGAATATCACATTCGGTAAAGATTGTAGGTTATTTCAGTCATGCTGTTGCTTAGGATTTTGTCGTTTAGTGCAATCAAAATTTCAATAAAACAAAATATTACAAGCTTGTTTTGTAATTCTATGCTATCAGCATACTTATTACCTCGAAAGAAACGACTAATGGAAATGCCGTAATTGTATCGCATCGCAGTCAAGCGCTTTGTGCGCACGCGCAATTTACGAATTTTTGATAACGGATTTGCTTAGCGTCCTATATGTAGGACGGCATTTATCTCAAAAAGTAGACACCCAATTTCAAAAAAATAAATTTTAATGAGATACTTAGGTCTAAATTATGCCGCATATAAGTTTTAAGATCAAAGCTGAAAGTATTTCTACTTTCGGCACAAATGGGTTAAGAACACAAACATGTAAAATACCTTATTAAAATAGTAATCTGCAATTCACAACAAATCAAGTTAGTAGTAGCAGTGCCTTATACAGTTATTCCACACCGTCAAAAGCGTCAATGCAACAAGAAATACAGTAAGATATTAAATACCGGAAGGCAATAAAAATGGTACAAGAGAAGCAAAATAGTGACAAACTTTGTATTAAGCAGATACAAAAAATTTGAAATCGATAAAGAACAAGACTAAGCATTGTTGCAACTCAGACTTACATACCATGATGGGATTTAACTGGTTCTATATAATCGTCTCACAAAATTTTACTAGATCAGCGAACCGGCCAGCATTACTGTTTATAATAATGTGCCATTGGTTAAAACAGAACCGGCTGAAAATATAACCTTGGTTATGGAACCACCTGAGAAAAAAATTTAATCCCATCACTGGTTGTTTGAGTATTGCTATACATTTATTTTAATTTTACTATCAGGTTTTAAGTCTTTGGTTGCATAAATATTGTTGTAAAAAATTACCTGGCACTGTGGCAAATAACATTAAACTAAACATTCAACGCATGCCAAAGCCAGCTACTTTGACAATAGCAATTCTAAATTAAAACTATATAAAATTCAAAATGTCACTGAAAACCGTAAGCTTGAGAACGAAGAAGGTTTTGCCGAAGATATAGCTAAGGCCATTGAGGAAGCTTATTTATTCAGTTGTTATTTTAGTATGCAAGGTTTATTCTTTTTTTTTATTTTTTTTAAGTAATTTTTTGACAAGGACTATTTCTATGAGCCCGTACAAATAAGCTCTTTGTTTCTTTTATTATCCCTCATGCTGTTCCCAATTGAACTAGAGCATGACGAAGTAATAAAATAAACCAAAGAGACAAATGTTTCGGCTCGTAACAACAAAAATAGTAAAAAAAAGACAAATGTTACGACTTGTAAAAATTCCAATTCTTTAGGTTATTAGGGTTTGGAATTGAGGTTTGCATTTGGGATTCACGCTTTGGATTCAGAAAGTTTTTACAATTTTGTTTCATCGTCTGATCATAGGCCAACGTGGCGTAACAGGGCAAAATGACATTTAGCTGTTTAGGTCTACAGGGTAACGTCTAGTATCAGCCCCCGGGTTTGGCTAGGGTTAGGTTTGGTTAAGATTAGATTCGGGTTAGGGTTACGATTGTAACTGAACCGAACACTAACTAAATTTTTTCCCTAACCAAACCGAACTGAACCTGGGGGCTAATACTAGACGTTACCCCCTGCGCTTTGCCACATGTGGAAAAATAGCCAATGCCTTAAAAGAAAAAATATTAAGTATCAACTATGATTGCTTACATGAAAATATTATTTGCCACAGGTGAAGAATTTATACATAGCGCCAAGTCTTTTGAATCACACTAGCCTACTATTGCCATTTGCCACACCAAGAGACAAGGTTTCCAATTTGCTTATTTTCATGATCGTATCTAGGCTAATAGCCGTAGAACTGGAGGATAAAAATGAAGAAACAATCCATCAACTGTACCAGTACTCTGGTTGCCTATAAAAATGTTATTAAAGCTGACTAGGTTAGGTCCTACAGTCCTATGCTAGGTAGGCCATGTTTTGCTAACTACGGTACCGGTAACTCTTACCGATTATATTTGGAGCTTGTTTGAATCAAACCGCACCTTATAACAAGCAGATATATGACAAGCACAAGAACCGCTAATGAGTTATTAGTAGGAGTTAGGGCCTAACCTTAATCCCGAACCCTAACCCCCCCGAACCCACGCCCTAACCCCGGCTTAATTCAAACAAGCTCCGTATATTTTTGGCACTGGGCATTGTCTATTTTGCTAATAACCACAAAACACTGATTGGCCAAAAAATTTAGGTTTGTTGGTTAACCGATATGTATACATCATACGCATGACTGTTGATAAGCTTGCATCCATTTTAACACTCGGTTTTTAAAAAATTACCCAATCAGTACTTTAATGCTAACGGCAAAATAGACAGTATATTTTTTATTTTGGCCTAGCTTCAATTCTTATTCCGGTACCAGTTCTACGCTTTTCTCCTTGGCCGTTAGCTCATAAGCACAACGTCTAATGCCTAGAAAGATTTCAATTTCATCCTTTCACTTTCAAAGCGAAGCAGAATTAACCTAGCAGACTGTTCTAGCAAAACCAGTGGCAATTGCCAAACTTCAGCAATCCCCATGCTTCAACCAGGCAATGAAGCTACATGACGTATGACGTCATTCAAGGTGTTCACTTTTCAAAGTGAACACCTTGAGTGACGTAGACCTGTGCATTAGAATGCTGCTGATCGCTTTTTTCTTTTTTCAGTTTTTTTAATTGTTTATTGTAGTCAAGGTGTTCACCTGGGTTGGGTGAACAACCAAGCAACCAACCAAGGTGTTCACCTGGGTTGGGTGAACACCTTGGATGACATCAGAGAAAAAAAATCAATATTTATGGTAATCGCAAAAAATTGCAACTATTAAATTATTTTAAAGGGGAAAGTAGTAAAATTTCCTTTCTAAACGAAAAAGTTTATTACAAAAAATAAAAAAGATTATAAAAAGTTAAAAAAAAGTATTTTTTTGAGAAACGTCAGGGTGTTCACTGAACACCTTAAACACCCTGAGAATACGCCACTGATGGTCATTTTTTTCTTCGACTCACAGTGGCTCATTCACACTGAATGAGTTCCACGTAGCCAAACTGTCAATAAGGAATATTACCTCGCTGTTTTAAAACGATTTAGAGAGAAGATGAGAAAGAAGAGGCCGCAGCAGTGGAGCAGTGGTAAGTGGTGGTTTCACCAAGGCAATGCCCCATGCCACAAGTCTATGCTGGTGACCAATTGGATGGCCGACAGGGGAATGAAAACAATACAACACCCACCATACAGTTCTGATTTAGTATCCTGCGACTTCTTCCTGTTTCCACGCATGAAAGACAGCCTCAGAGGGGCCAGGTTTCATGCAACAAAAGAACTAAAAAAAGCATCGGAAAAATCTTAAAAGGGTTACTGAAGAAGGACTTTGAGAATGTCTTCCAGGACTGGAAGCGACGTATGGAGAAGTGTGTAGAAAAATGATATCCCGAACAAAGAAAAATGATATCCCGAACAAAGAAAAATGATATCCCGGACAAGCCCCCAAAATGCCGCGAAATAAGAAATTGTATTACTTCGCTGACAGGACGATTGATAAGAATTGTATGACAAACCGTAGGAATTAATTCGTTCTTAGATCTGACTTCACGAAAAACCAAGGTCTTCTTCACCAAACAAATGTAATAATTGACCCAACTTAACGGTACTCACCGTACTACTTTTCAATAAACACAAGCTCCACGGCTCACTTCAGTAACACTATACAACAAGGGCTATACCCTTCAGCATGCAACAAAATTGCTTACTCTACGCACACTAAATCTACACTCGAATAACTACGCTCGAAAATTCACGCTATTTACACTCTAAATTTAAGTTCGCGAACGTTCTACGGCATTCTCAAAAAGACAGAAGAATGGAAATCACATGACATGCAAAACTCACACCAAATCACAGTAAACACGATTGTGACGTCAATGAGAAATCATATGACACGCAAAAATTCACACCAAACCACAGCAAACACAATTGTGACGTCACAAGCACAAATTGCGATCAAGTGAAATTACGTAATGGACAGATCTGTCCAGAATATTCACAAAAAATTACGTCAGTAGACAATTATGACTTCATAATGCAACCTTACGAAACAATCCCACGAATAAAACTTTGGAAAACAACGCATCGGTCTAGAACCTTCTACAGTAGAAAAAGCAGTTAAAACAAAACATATTAAACAGTTATATCGTTACACTCCCCCCTCGTTAAGAATATTATCCAACGGAAAATATAATACACACACAAAAAAAACGATATCACTTATTTACATAATTACTTCGATATTATTCGTTACTAGCATGGCGCCCTGTAATAAGCAAGGGTGTCACCTTCTTACAGCGCTTGCCAGCGGATCTCCAAGATACCAAAATTGCGATTCAACTTCGAACGGCAAAATATAGTCCCGTACTCAGCAAACATCTTTCTGACATTCGCATTTCTAAGAAGATGATCACTACTTATCTTTCTGCCACTATTCAAAACGAGCTTGTTTTGCTTCTCAGTAACAAGGTCAAAATCATCATTCTTTAAGATGTGCGCGAAGCTAAATATTTTGCGATTATGTGCGACAGTACTCCGGACATATCACGTACTGATCAAATGACTCTTATCGTCAGAGACATAACAATCAAAAACAGTATTGTCCAAGTGAAGGAATCGTTTTTGAATTTCTTTCCGTTGAGCGGAAAAACGGCAGCTGAAATTTTTCAATCTATTTTACATGAACTTGAACTACACAACTTAGATGTGATGATGTGTAGGGGACAAGGCTACGACAACGCATCTACGATGTCGGGAATTCATGCTGGAGTTCAGCAAAAAATCAAAAACATAAATCCAAAAGCACTATTCGTACCGTGTGGAAATCACACACTGAATCTTGCAGGTGTTTATGCCGTCGGATCGTCGCAATTGAGCGACAGGTTTTTTGCTGTATTAGAAAGACTGTATGCTTTTTTTGCTGCCTCTCCTCATAGATGGGAAGTCCTTCTAAAGCATGCGCCAATCTCGCTGAAGCGAGTGATTGATACGCGATGGAGCGCTTACCACGCTGCAGTAAAAGCCCTTCAAGCAGGTTTTGATGGAATAATGGATGCTCTAGAGGAACTATGTAATCCGAACGACAATCTTAATACGCGAGGTGACGCTCACAGCATCCTAGAAGCGATCCAAAATTTTTCTTTCTTTTCCTTGTTATGTTTTTGGGAAGCAATCCTGCGAGAATCGCACGATACTCAAACTTACTTGCAGCAAAAAGGAATGTTGTCAGTGCAATGTTCTAACAAGATGAAAGCGTTTGTCCACTTTTTAGTGGAAGAGCGTGATAATCTGGTTAGAGGTTCTGTAGATGCAGCGATTAAAAAATGCACAAAGCTAGAAATTCCGGTTGAAGATCGGAGAGTTCGCAGAAAAAAGAGGATGCCAGGCGAACACGCAGAAGATGCTGGTCTTAGTGTTGTTGAGGGAGTAAGAAGATGCATGTTTCTAGCTGTGGACAGATTTAAACTTGAAGCAGAAGCTAGGTTTACCCGCATACACCAATTGAATGATATGCTTGGATTTTTAAACCCTCACGCGCTGCTGCAAAGTGAAAGTCACAAAGGTTTCACCAACGCTTTTAAAAGCACTTATGACGACGAGGTGGACTTTTCGGAGTTAGGTGTGGAAATTGACAGATTTAAGAGGCTGGTGCGAAGCAGTGAAACCACGTTTGATCGTAATGCAACAGCGTTTGATGTTTTGTACTGGTTAGCAAAATCATGCCTGCTTTATTCGACACCATATTTATGCTTGTGTCTGAAACTTTATATAACCATATGCGTTTCAATTGCGAGCTGTGAGAGGAGTTTCTCAAAACTAAAAATGATAAAGTCGTATTTACGTTCTACCATGAGTGATGATCGGCTATCAGCTTTATCAATTCTTTCTATAGAGAGAGACTACGTTCAAAAACTTGATATTGACGATATCATCGCTGATTTTGCTGCGGCGAAAGCTCGAAAAGTTCAGTTTTGAGGCGGCTATTGATTTTTATTTGCCTAATTTGTTCACCATTTTCGTATGTTATTTTTAGCCTTAACGCTGAGACAGAGCGGCTTCTTTCCCAAGCAATATAGAACTTCTGTGACGCAGCACGTTATTTGTATTTATTTTTGTTCATAACTATTTCAAAATTTGATGTGACCTACTTAATGCGGCATTTTCAACGAAAGCCAGGGGCGGCAACGTATGCTCCTACGCCACTGCCTTGTAGACTGCGATAAATTCAAGGTCCTGCCGAGCAATCTTAAACGACAAACCGTTGTTGATTCTGGTAGGTGTCTTAACTGTTTATCGGTGGGACACAATGTTCGAAATTGCGGGTTTCCATGTAAGTGTCGCAAATGCAGACCTAATTATCACGTTAAACATGCCACAGCTTAGCACGATTGTTATCAATCGCCTTCTGCGGTGAGCAATGGGGCCGCCGATCTATCGCGTTCTGTTTCAGTACATCAGAGTGATTCAGAGCAGGTCGAACCTGCTATAGTACGTAAAGTGGAATCTTTGGACAGGCGTGTTGTCTAGCTCCGCACTTGCGCTGCGCGGGTCTTGAACCCAGATACTGGTTAATCAACTTTGGCATATGCCCTACTTGACACCGCCTAACAAGCCACTCTAATTTCTGAGCACATGTGTGAAGTATTCAGTGATGGGCACGATAAACCTTTCTGTACTAAAGCGATAACGATAATCGATAACTTCAAAAAAGCATTGGGCGATACCGATAATCGATAAATCTCAATTTCTTAAAGCGATATCGATAATCGATGAATTATCGCCGATAAATTTTTCCGATAAATGTTGCGGTAAATTTTCGATGTGTTTGACGAAGTTTTTTTTTGTAAGTCGAATTGCAAAAATGTTTTTTCTAGATTTTTCAAGAAAAGAGAGCAGTTCACGGACTCTGCCGTGAAATGAAGCCAAACAAAGAAATAATTTTGGAAAATTACAACAAGTCTTAATGGACACCGTGTTTTTTCCATAACGCCAACTCACTAACTTTGAAGTTTAAATACTGCGTGCATAAAAAATTGTTTATCGCGATAATTTATCGGCGATAACAAAATATATAACAAAAGCGATAACGGTAATCGATAAATCCAAACTATTTTAAGCGATAACGATAATCGATAAAAAGTTATCGCCGATAAATTATCGCGATAAATGCCCATCTCTGGAAGTATTACAGTTAAAACGAAATACAAATACTTCAAGGTTAATTCGCACTCTTACAGACAATACTTAGCGCTGCAACGATCAAACTGACTTTAAAATCAAATCGTTGAATTACGGTGAGAAATTTACGATAAAAAATGCGCTGGTAGTGAAAAACTTTGTTGACGATGAGAACACTCTACCACATCGAGTCGATACGTCTCATCTTAAACATTTCGCCGACGTTGAAATACCTATTCTTCCAGATCGAAGAAACATTGATATCCTTTTGGGGCAATCCCATAAGATGCTTTTAACACTTTTAGAAGAAAGAGAAGACCTTGATGATGAAGAACCGAACTAAATGGTAGACCTACCGAGAATTCAACTGGGTGGAATATTCGGCGATTCAGGATGCTGCGTTTTGCTTTTTTTGCCGATGCTTTGGAAGTCTTGGTAAGATTTGATATTGTAAAATTAGGCCTACATTAGGTTTAAAATCTAGATTGATCAAACCTTCATCGCATAGCGCTCTGTTTCATTGTTTTTGTTTTAGTGACTGGTGGTCTAGGATTAAAATTCCACGCTGTTAAAGTCTGGCAGTGCTGTAAACTAATTAAGTATTGTTTGTGGGCCAGGTCAATTCTAAGAATAGGGAAGCCGCCCAGGTAGCCGAGTAAATAAAACGTCTGCTTCGAGAACGGTAGTCTCAGGCTTTAATTTCTAGTCGGGTCAAACAGTGACTTAAAAATTGGTAATCACATCTTCCCCGCTTGACGTTCAGCATTAAAGGGACAGTGTTGAGAAGAAGCCGGCAAGCTTATTTGTTGTATCGCAGTGAAGGGCACTTAGCGGTTACCCCATGTTTGAGTTGTAGACAAGTGGCCGGCAACTCCTAAGCGATCGAGCTTGTTATAGCGCCTCTGTCGCTTTCTTGCAAAGAAGGATAAAAATATGACAACAAAAATAATCACGATATAACAAAAAACTTTTATTTATTGTCGATCATTCGACCAATCTTTCTAGATCAACACATGAGATTTAATAATTGAACTGACCACCTTCTCAAGTCCATTGTCAATTTTGCACTGCAGACTAATTCTAGACAGCTAACTACAAAAAGAAACAATGCATTAAGTAGGCTATTCCAACCTCCACGCGACTAAGCCTACATAGGTCGCTCAACATTTCAGCGCGAATAAACGTCATGGTCGTGTACGTTACGTCGGCAGCATCATACATGCGTCAGTAATGTCACAAGGCTAAGCCGACGTGAATCCTTTTCCGTGCGGGGGGCAGTGAAACGTTCCTTGCAACACACCGGTTCGCCACTGCGGCCGAGAACAAGAAGGTTTGCGAAGCGTAGAGGATAGGCGAACGCCATATACCACCAAATGTTATCTATAAGCTACTAGCAAATGTGACGCGGGCCAGATGACTAGATAATGATTCGCAACTGCACCCCTTAAATTCCCGAGCCCTTCATCGATAAACTCTGGCTATATAACTGCCGCAGCTGTATCCAGCAGTAATGAAAATTTGTCTCTAATTTTGTCCCCCCCACTCATTTATGGCTGGACACGCCCTTGACTGAAATAACGTTAGGTTATCTTAACCATAAGGAGGGCGTAACTTGGCTCTCTCAGGTTCAAACTTGAAATTTTTCTTAATTTTGCGTTCAAGATTGCTTTGCTAAGGAACCCGTGCGAAACCTTATTCTAGACAGAGTTATTTTACAGGTCGCTTTCATGTTTTGTATGGTTAAATTCATAGGTGGGCACAACAAGCAAACAATTTCGTGTGTTAAACTCGTGAAAAACATGCGGCACTTCCACGTGAATCTCGTGTTTAGCACATGGCAAAACCTTGTGATTTTTACGCGATCTTGCACATCCTTACTTCGAGTTAAACATGTGGTATAAACTTGTGTTCAACACGTGATAACTACTGATGTTAAACACATGGTATAAACTTGTGTTTAACACGTGATACGGTAATTACTGGTGTTAAACACGTGATATGGACTTGTCACTAACACGTGATATTTACTGGTGTTAAACACGTGGTATAAACTTGAGTTCAACTCGCGATAATGGTTGGCGTTGCCACATGGTGCTGACTCGTGACACCATGTGGTTAACACCACTACCCAATCAAAAAAATTGCATGGCAATCACCGAGCATTTACATAAGCCAGCTTGGCTCATATAAATGCCCGGTAATTGCCAAGCAATTTTTTTGATTGGGTAATTATTACACGTTATCGTTAAATACAATTATACTACAGTCGCAACGCATATCATACACATAGCCAAAGTGTGCCTCATAGCCTTGTTATTTGAAACCCCAAATCTGCCATAAAATATGATGCACTACATTCTGCATAGCAAACAGTAAATGATAAATTAATAATCATTGCATTTATTTATACCTGCGCAAAAAGCACAAGCAAAACTCGAGAAGGAAAAACACACTCAACACGATTCAAACGCATATCACATACTATTGCAATTTGCAACCATATTATCACATAAAAATGCAAAAAATTTCAGTCTGCTTTTGTAACAAGGTTTGGCACGCTTTAGACGCTTGTCGGTGGAACGCACGTGATTTTGAAGTGCGGTTGTGACGTCTTTTAACGTGGCACTCGAGGTTTTTGAATTTCTTTTTACAGCATCTAAAATTTGATATACACAATTTTTAACCCTCTCCTATGGATTGCCACCTTAACGTGGTGGGGAGGTTTGAGTTTTCAATGATCCTTAGAGCAACGCCGTCGGTAGTGTTTAATCACTTCCATCAGAGTCACCCATGGCGGTAAGGTCGAAGGAGAGAAACAGACCAAGTAGCAATCCAATGCTGTAGCTAAATGGAAAGTTGTAATAACAATATTCATGCTGCATCGGACGGCGCGCAGGATAAAAAGGTCCGCGTTCGAGTTTTAGGCAGAGGGACTCGTTCGAAAAATAAGCTACAGTCTCCCCCACAAGCTGACCGTCACCGGAAACCCACCAACGCAGTCGCTAAGCGTTTGGGGAGGCAAATGGGGGCAGCGCACAGAAAACGTACTCGAGTTGGACCAAACTGCCGGGATCTAGCTATCGGGAACTGGAACGTTTCGTCACTGACAGGAAAAGAGCAGGAGCTTGTTTGCGAAGCCCAACAGTATCACCTTGATGTTGTGGGAATTTCATCAACAAAGCGCCGGGGTTCTGGAACTGTCGAGTTGAACGATGGGTGGAAAATTTTCTACTCAGGTGTTGATGCAACAGTGTCTGCTCAAGCTGGTGTTGGCTTACTTGTGAGCCCCAACATAGCTGAATGTGTCGTTGACTGGGTACCACTAGGAGGAAGGGTTTGTCTTCTAAAGCTAAGGCTGCAGGAGCGATCTCTGTGTATATTGCAGGTGTACGCACCTAACATAGAATCACAGTACGAAGCCTTTCTGGAGGAAGTTGAGGTTGCATTGGGAAAAGCGACTTCATCAGAATCCCTTGTCCTTTTGGGCGATTTCAATGCACATGTGGGCATCGACAATGCAACCTGGAAAGGTGTTATTGGGCAACATGGTGACCCTGACATTAACAAGAACGGAAGGTGTTTATTGCAGTTCTGTGCCACCAATGGGCTGTGCATAATGAACACATTTTTTCAGCACAAAATAATTCATAAGTACACCTGGTACAGAGACTCTCTGGGACAACGCTCCCTGATTGATTTTTGTATCGTTTCGGCGGACTTGTTTTCTACCGTGTCTGATGTCCGTGTTAAAAGAGGGGCTGAGTTGTCAACTGATCACCACCTAGTTGTCTGCACTTTGAAAGCTTTGAAACCCTTGAAAAAACGAAAGACTTTTCGACCACGAGAAACTTATCGAATCAAATGGGAATCATTGGCTGACAAAGAGGTACGAACTGCATTTGCAGACAATATTGCATCTAAGTTCAAAGAACTTCCGACCTCTACTGAAGACATTAAAACTGAGTGGTGTTTGTTTCGAACAGCAGTCATTACGTCCGCTACTAACTGTTGTGGACGTAAGCGTGTTGGAGGGACGAAGAGTAGCGAGAAAAGAACTCCTTGGTGGAACCAAGAAGTTAAAGAAGCTATTCGTGCGAAAAAAGTGGCCTATAAGGCCTGGCTTGCAAATAAGTCATCACTTGAACTTCGTTCGCAGTACTCTGAAGCACGTAAGACGGCAGCCACAAAAGTTAAACTGTCTAAGGAAAGGGCCTGGAAGGAATTTGGAGAAAGGTTAGACGATGATTTCAAAACGGCAAACAAAGTGTTCTGGCAGACCATTCGCCGTTTGCGTGGAAAAAGATCTCGAGCCGCTCTCTTTATCGAAGATTCAAATGGTGTGACTCTGAAAGATCAAGATGCTATTTTGAATCGGTGGAGAGAGTACTTTAGTGATCTTTTAAACCCAGTTGATGCTACACCGATACAAATTCACGAAGAACAGGTTGGGGAAGATATTCAGATAACCGAAGCAGATGTGAATGCAGTAATCAAATCATTGAAAACTGGAAAAGCACCTGGTGAGGATGATATCAGACCTGAAATGTTAAAAGCAATGAACATACATGGTGTTCGTTGGCTGACTCGTGTTTGTAAGGTGGCGTGTAGTACTGGGCAAGCACCAAAGCAATGGCAAACTAGTGTGATAATACCTATCCACAAGAAAGGAGACAAGAGAAAATGCACCAATTATAGGGGCATATCTCTCATCAGTGTCCCGGATAAGGTCTATGCCAAATGCCTTGAAAAGAAATGCCGTGAAATAGTCGAGCCTAAGCTAACAGATGCTCAGTGTGGCTTTCGTCCTGGCCGAAGCACAATGGATCAGATCTTTGCCTTGCAGCAAATCTTTGAGAAGTCGTGGGAATATGCAAAAGAGATCAATGCATGTTTTGTTGATCTTGAAAAAGCATATGATCGCATTCCTAGAGACAAGCTTTGGGCGGTGCTGTTGCAGTATGGCATTGATGGCCAGTTACTAACTGCCATTAAGTCGCTGTACATGCATTCTGAGATCTGTGTTCGTGTTAACAGTGCAACGACGAAACCTTTCAGAGTAAGTGTGGGACTACGGCAAGGCTGCTCTCTTTCACCTATTCTGTTCCTTATTTATATGGATAGAATAGTTAAGAACAGTGAGTCTTGTGGCGGAGTAAAGATCGGTGAATGCACTGTACAACGTCTGTTATTTGCAGATGATCTCGTGCTACTCGACTCTACCCAAAATGGTCTCCAGCAAGCTCTTGACAGGTTTTCGGATGCATGCTCTGTTGCCGGAATGAAAATCAGTACAACAAAAACAGAAACCATGTGCCTGTCCAGACAACCAAAGCAGTGCTCTCTCCAAATTGATGGAGTACCACTAAAACAGTCAGAGAAATTCAAGTACCTCGGCGTCTCATTCACAAGTGACGGCAGACAAAATAGCGAATTGGATATCCGCATCGGAAAAGCAAGTGCAGTAATGCGCCAGCTCCACCGATCTGTGGTACTGAAACGGGAGCTTTGCACCAAGGCAAAGCTATCCATTTTCAGATCGGTCTATGTTCCTATTTTGACTTATGGCCATGAGTGTTGGATCATGAATGAGAAAGTGAGGTCTCGAGTTCAAGCAGCCGAAATGGGATTCTTGCGAAGAATTAGCGGTTTGACCTTGTTGGACAAGGTTAAAAGTGCAGATATTCATGAATTTCTAAACATCGAATCGCTGCTTCTCCGACTAGAAAGATCGCAACTGCGTTGGTATGGACATGTGACACGAATGCCCCAGGAAAGAACAGCCAAAAAACTGCTCTGTTCAACACCGATTGGTCGAAGGCCTAGAGGCCGTCCCAGAACTCGATGGCGAGATTACGTAGAAGATCTTAGTTGGTCTCGCCTTGGCATCCCAGCAGAGCATCTATCCTTTGTTGCAGAGGATCGAGATGCTTGGAGGCTCCAACTTGAGCTGCTGCCCCCGCGACCCCCCAAGGATAAGCGGGTCCAGAAAATTGATTGATTGACAATTTTTAACTGTTAACACAATTTTCGACTGTTTAAGCATAGTCTACTGCAGGGCTTCCCAAACTGGGGGTCGCGACCCCTCGAGGGGTCGCACAACAAGCTTCCAGGGGTCGCAGGAAGTATACAAATTTTAAGCAAAGAATTGTGTATTCCGCATTTATACTGTTGTACTTTTTAGACTTAAAATTGATGCAATTGCGCAAATATCATTCTTAACCTAAGTATTCTTAACCTAGGTCCGTTGAGCTATTCAATTGAAACCTTTTTTATCGAGAAAGGGCATGCAGTAAGTGCAGTTACTATGGACAATGCAATCATATTTTTTTCAGCTTATGTCTAAAAGCAGAAGTTTGGCTAAAATAAGTGAAAGGAGGCTGCAACCATTATTAGTTTGAGAAATTACAGACTGAAAGTTAGGTTTTTAGCACTCATTTTAACAACCTTTTTTATGGAAAAAATAATAATTTGCTAATTTGTTGCATATGTTTCTAATCTGCTGCATAATCAGTAGCTAATCTGCTGTTTATAATTTGATAACCTTACACGGCCAACTCCCCTTGTTACGGCAAAGAGGTCGCGGATTTCTGATAAATTATCCCATTGAACTGTGCTTGATTGGACATCTGCGGACTAGATAACTTTTTTTGTGCTCTTCACTTGATTTTGCGCGGAAAATTGGATATCTGCGGACGTGATGACTTTTTCTTTGTTCTTCAGTTGATTTTGCGTGGAAATTTATGCTTAAAAATAAAGGACCGTAAGTGATAGAAAAAAATTTTTCGAGACCGCAAAGTCGAAATTGAAATTAAAAATGAGAACCTCTGTGCTATAGTTTCTTAAATCCTTGAAACCAAATAATTCTCACTACTAGCATTTTAAGATTGATGTTTTTTTTATTTTAAAGCATTTAATGTTCCTAAATCACTTTAGCAAAAAAACTGCTCTTACCGCCTTTCCCTAAACTTTTTAAGAGGTAATGCATGCGAGTTGCGATTCGATTGATTGACAACACAACGATTATAGGTAACAACTGTCCAGCGACGTTACATCAGTGGTCGGCAAACACCGGTCCGTGGCCCGGAGCCGGTCCGCGAGGGGTTCGGTACCGGGCCGCGTACTTTTTCAGAATAAATGCTTTAAAACACTTTTGTTACTTTGGACTTAGAGTTTAAGGCCCAATTGCTTTCGGACGCTTATTAGATTTGATTGCTTGATTTTTACACTTAAAGTGCGTTGGGACTTATATTAATTCGGGGCCTAAAGATGTTCTCTACTGTCGGCTTTGAATGGCGTTTTTTAAGCGGTATTGCTTATTATAACATAACTAGACGAAAGGAAACTAGCGGTAATTGTAGTAGCTTTGTTGTGTTAGCTGTGTTAGGTTGATGAGGGAGATAAGTAAGAAATATTACACCAAACTCAAGTCAGAATAATTAAAATAAATTCTTCCTACTGAAACTTATAACCTATAATATCACGACTTTAAAGTTTTAACGTTATTGTATACATTTTTAGTCTGACAATAATGAGCGAAAAACAAACATCTTTGCTGTAATTTTTTTAAAGTACTGTAGGTCAGCACCATCTCAAGAGTCTGACATCGACGACGAAAAACTTACAACATCAAAAAACGCAACGTTGCGGGTATTGATCAGTCCCATCATTCCAAGATGGAAGTCTGGTTGCAGTAAAACAAGCTCATGGTTCTCTTTGAGTCACTATCGTAAAATGAGCAGAAATAAAATTTAATTGCTGAATATTTATGTTTATTTTTAAGGCCGGTTCGTGAAAAAGTTTCCGACTTATACCGGTCCGCCATTCGAAAAAGTTTGCCGACCCCTGCGTTACATGACTCTGACGTTACAATGGCCAATATGCGTTACCCTTCAAGGTTTCAAAGCTAAGATACTCGAACCCGTTATGTGATGAGGCCATGAGTGCAGCAAAAACTAACCTACGCGTGGGGGCTTTATATTACCTGTAGCTTTACTTCTAGGTTTGAAAAGAGTAATTGCAGTGTTGTTTCGAAAACAATCGGGAAATTTTTACGGGGGGGGGAGGGCAAGAGGGGGGGCAGTTTCCCCTTGCCGCCCCCTAACCACGCCACTGACACCCGCACCTACCAGTGACGCGAGTCTTCACCGGAGACACGGCCTTAACTTCTCGGCTATCGTAATCTGATGCCGAAGCAGCCGAATGTATCACTCTCACTTAGCCTTGTAGCCAGACTGGGTAGACTTCTGTACAAGCCTTCATTGATGAATGGCAGATATTGTATTAAAGCAGTGGGATGTTGTGGCTCTTTCATTTAAAGTTTTTTAAGGAAATTCATGTTTTAAATCATCTAGATTCACTGAATAGGCAATAGAAAATGGATTAAAATCTTGATCTATTTAGTTCTTTATTGCTCTTCCCCCATTACCAACAATTTCTTTGAACTGCACTGGCTGCTTTATGACCCAACCGCTTGTGATAGCGATTTTACGATTCGACGGAACGTGTGATGCAATAAAAGCACTAGTTTACAGTTTCGAAAAGCGAAAACAAAGACCGAACCAAACTATGCAAGTTTCACATAGCCTAGTAAACTAAGAAGCAAAGACAACGAATGTCTAACTCTCAGGTTGGGCAATCGCTTGATATATTTTCATACCCTGTCATAGGCTACATGAGCTTGTTAAAGTTGGGGGGGCAACCTGGGGGCCAAGCAAAAGTCTGGGGGGGCATGATCCCTTTGGCCACCCCTTAGAATCGCCACTTGTCCTACGTGGCACAAATGGATGCATCTTTTTGTTTTTACTGGCATAATTAAATATTAAGCCACGGCTGGATTTGCTTCGTAGGAGAAAGCAATCGCACCCATCATATTAATATAAATGTGCTTGCTTGTTTGCTTTTGTTTTTAATAGGCTACTTAAGTGTAAACAAGTAGGCATCAGAATTAAAAATTATTTATTTATTTGTCTCCAAGACGAAAACGGGCATGTGACACACACACATAAAAAAAAGCACCACCTCGGAGAACTTTTTGCGACAGGGAGACTGCGAAAGACCTCTCGGTCATCGAGTCAAGCAGCCAACCTAGATCTAGAAAGATTTGTAGATATTAAAAACTGAACTTAAAAATTAATAAATCACAAGTTTTATTACTGTGTGAGTACACAGTGTGACAACCTGGAAATAATTAACATATAGGAACCAACGATAGTCGATAGGATGTAGCAAGGTGTTGTCTGTATTTAGTTTTGAATGCTTTAAAAAAAGAGGATTTAATTTTTATGTGGAATGGAGTTTCAAATTTAATTGCACTGAGTGATGGTAGCTTGTTTTTAGTTTACGCCTTTCAATAATTACCGGTATCGAAACGCATATTTCGCACTGTGTTTCATTTAATTTAACCGTGAAGGGTCACGCAAAATTTTAGTAAATTATAAGGGGTCGTGAGCAAAAAAGTTTGGGAAGCCCTGGTCTACTGCATGGTTGTGCAACTATGTCACGTGATCCCTGTTTCACGCTTGGTTGCAGTTGTATGCTCCTGTTGCTTCTCCAGCCTGGTGAACAGTGTTGCCAACTTAGCTACTTAATATCTAGATCTAGATACTTTTTTAGTCCCTTTAGATACCAATTTTTTCGTCTAGATCCTAGCTACTAATCTAGATACTTCTATAACTATCCAGTTTGTTTATTGTTTTATCCCTTCGCGGAAGAATGCCAGAAATTATCGCTTTAATTTTGTGAGCCGTTCTTCCGAGTGTTCAGCTCAGTACCGGTAGGCCTACTAACCCATAGGTAGGACTATAGTAGGAATAGGATTTCAAGTATTTTTCTAGTCTAAGGCAAGTTGCAGCAAAATGACAATTTGCGTTACGAGGAGATGAACATGGCCCAATTCTCTGATTCAATGGAGCTCCAAACTTTATTGCTTTAAATCATTAGAATGACACGGTAAGAAGTTAAAGTTAATCACGAGTAGGCCTACCAGTAGGCTGCTAAGACTGTAAGACTAATAAACAGGTAGACTAATCAGCTAATGATAGGGTAAGCGCAGTTTGAGTAGCGGAGCAGGCTACTACTGTACTGCTTAGGTCTCGCAGTCGCAGCCTAGTGTTAATATTAGCCTAAACATTTGACCAATTCAGTACCGGTTCATTATTTTGCCTGTTTGTACTTTGTAGATCTGTAGATGTACCGGTATACGCAGTATAGAATAGTTGCCTAGCCTGGAATAATTTTGAGTACGGTATGCATAATTCACGTCCATGCACAATTCAATTCACGCATGATGTGTTTAAAGGTGTTTCGATGTCACTGCGACCAAAGTGTGTCTTTATTTGGCAGAATATTTCTCGAAAAACTGAATGTGTGCCATTATTAAATGCTGTACATACGTTACTTCATGTCAGACTCCGTAATACCGCTTGTTTTTTGTCGCATTAACGCACTTTTTGTAGTTAGATACCAGAGCCGGCGCCAGAGCAGTCGACTTAGGGGGCCCAAACGCTTATTAGGGGGGGGCCAAAATTTGAAATTAAGCACAAAAGCCGCTGTTTTCAAAAGCAAAAGCTTGTTAACTGGGGGGCCAGCATGTCAATTGGGGGGGCCAGGCCCCCCTAGCCCCCCTTGGCGCCGGCCCTGTTAGATACTAATCTAGATACTTTTGTTGTTTAGATGTGGCTTAATCAAAAATCTAGCTACTTTCTAGATACTTTTGGTAAACAATCTAGATACTTGAGTAAATTGAGATCTGGCAACACCGCTGGTAAAGCAGAATCTAGGTAGAACGCCAGTGGTTTCGCTGAGATTTGGAAGGAAATGAGCTGATCTAGTGCTGCAAACTTCATAAAATGGATAGAAAAAAAATAAATAAAGCAGTCAATAGACTAATTGCACTTTAGATAAACTAACACCAAGAAACTTGGACTTGATTGATTAGGAGCCTGATTGCTCTATGAAAGCTTGAAATGCAGTAATAGACTGTAATTCTGTGATTAAAGTGTTGAAGTTTGGTTAAAAGTTTAAGGTATTCCTTTATAGGCCTAGACCAGAGGGCACCAGCATCAGTCCCTATAATACCATTAAGTCAAAACAGGGAATTGCATTAGATATTCAAAATTATTAATTGACTGTAGCCTAGCATACAGTCAGCAAAAATTTGCTGCTTTTAATGAACTCCATGCTAGGAAAAATGTTTTGATTCATAAGCAGGCAGATAAAATGTGATGAGGTAATTTATACTTTTTGGGATACAGTCAGCAGGTCAACTTTGGACTAATCCCTATATATATTACACTGATACATCTAAACTAAAATAACATCCTTTCGAATTAATATTAACTTAGTTCAGCAGTACCTGTAGAGTTACCATTAGAGATATGATGAAGTTAATTCTAAGCTTGTTTTTGAAGCTTTTATTTCAAAGAACTTCTGATGCAGATATGCAATAAACCTAAGGCTAAGTCAGTAGCCTACAATCTAATCGCAGCACTTGGTCAGGTTGAACTAAAGGGCAAAATGCACTTAGGTATGGGATCAAGGCTGGCCATTTATGCTGGGTGATCATAGCTATAGGCCTAATTATTGTGAAACTGTACAGTTTTACCTAAAAATCAACAAAATATAGGGCAGTACTTTTCTTCTGAAACTTTTTTTGAAAAGTACCGCGGTACTGCCGGCGGTACTTTTGATTTTCAAGTACCGAGTACCGGTACCGCCGGTACTTTAAAAAGTACCGTGCCCACCTTATCACTGATAAAGTATATAGATTTTGGGTTTAGTGGGCAAAAAATGTTCAGAAGCGTGAACGAACGTGTTGGCCTTTTTAAATCGCATAATTTTCTTAATTTTTGGTTAATGGGTTCATCAAAGAAATTTATTCCAAGTGCATTATCATTTTCCGCAGATATTAAGTTGAGTGTCAGGGTGTGGCAATTACTGCACCACTTGGGAGTATAATTGTTAGTAATGTCATGATCTAAACACTAGCTATGCTGACAACAATTTGCAATTACACTGGAATGTCGTTTCCCCGGAACTCATCGTAGAATTGACTGAAGTAGAAGTTGTGGAACAGAATATAAGTACTGCTGCCTACCTTGAAGAAAACAGTGAATTTGGAGTAAACAGTATGAAAAAACAAGTCACTAGAATTTTGGATGGAGTTGCAGCCTGCTGTGTATGACTCAGGCGACTTTGGAGGAGAAACAAGTCACGGTATTTCCAATGAATATGTACTAGTCAAGAATAAAAACAAGCTGATGAAATTTTTGCTTCAAATTCTGAAAACTCCACAAAATATTGTCGAAAACCTTGACTTTAAATTCCTTTTACATACCTATTGCTGATAAGTATGCATGAACTTAGAAAAGATTCACCTAAGCAACCCAGCAGAATAACTCAACTTGAAAGTGAAACTTTGAATATCTTGGTGGTAATGTGGCTATGCCTCGCACTAAGCTGAAAAAAAAAATGCTGGCCCAAATCAACATAGAGTAACGGGAGGCTTCAGCCAAGCGGTGACGTGAGGACAGTTAATATCCTACATGCGGAAGAAAACTAAGGCTCTTTGTTGCCCTTGCTCTGAATTTATGTGGTTGCTCTATCGAGTAATTCTAGTATATTTGTGTACTGGTACCAACAAAGAGAGCTATGGAAGGCTAAACTCATAAATTATATCAGCGCAATCACTTTGTTCTGCTCGCATTATTACCATGGCGTACTTGCTTCAAATCTTTAGAAGTTGGTAAATGCTCTGAAATAATTTTTGAGTTGATGTTAAACTGATCTATTGTTGGACGAGTAGTGATATTTCTGTCAGGGGATATTCAATATGACTAAGCGCTATATTTTCCCCTGCCAAAAATGGTTGAGTTAAAAAGATTGAAAAATGTCCTCTTCCTGACCTGGCAGATGAAAATTTTTTGTGTGGCTTAAGATTGGTACATGGGTGGACATGATTAAGTATTTAAACGACTTCAATGTGCAAATTCAAGGGTCATATTTTTGGCTGCGTATGCTTAAATAACACGTCGCATAACTTCAATTGACGGTTTGCATTTATTCTTCGATTATTATGTGAACTGCATGTTAAATAATTTTTTCATTATTTTTCTATGGGATTTTTAAGCATACAATGCCACGGCATAGTCTTGTTAAGGTGGGCTTCGGTAATAAATTGAGTTTTTAGTTTATTTTTTGTTAGTTGCTTCTTCAGTTTATGAACAATTTCTAATCTTTTTCTTAAATTTTGAGTTGCAAATTTTTTGTTAATTGGGTACTTTTCAATTTTTAATATGCTTTTATTTTTAATACTATCAAAAGATTTTGATCAAAAATTTGATGTGGTAAAGTTTATGTTGAGATGACTTTATTTTAACTTAATTAGTGGTAGGCCTACTCGTAGGTTAGCATAACTGATCCTAATGGCGCGTTTTGCTCTCAAATTACGATACTAAAAAAATTTCATAAATCAAATCAAAATCAAATCTTCCTTATACTCGCGGCATTACGCCGAAGCGTGTAACGAGTGGCGGGGCCCATCTCCGCAGCTTAGCGCCTGGGCTACAAAGCTCCGAAGAAACGTCGCAGCGGTGGCGAGCCATTGGCGACACTGTGCTGATTTGACCGACGCAGGATTTGAACCCCAGATCTGCCGCACCGATAGAGCGTGCGCTAAGCAACTGCGTTAACGGCCGGTATAAAGTTTCACAATATGATTAATAAACATTTGTAGCCCGCTTGCACAGCTAGTTCTTTTCAAGCGGCCCATGACAGCAAATAGACTCGATCGTCACTTCTGGGATCGAGCGTCTGCTTTTGGAGCTGTGAAATGTGGTTCGATTTCGAGTCGGGTTAAAACCAAAGACTCAAAAACTTGGTATTCGCACATTTTTGCTTGACGCTTTGGAAACAAGCTGTTAATTTCATTTGTTGTGCCTTTGGTAAAATTACTTTTTAACGGGATTCTCCCACCTTGTGCTATATATGCGTGGTAGCAGATGGCCGGTAACTCCTAAGCAAGCTCGTTATAGGTAGTAAGGACATTAGTCGCTTTCTCGCGACGGGTTAAAAAGGCTGCGCAATAAATCAAATTTGATGACTTATTGCAGATCTCAAAGATAAAGACCGTTTGCTCGAGAGCCGTGACTCGCTTCGGTCGGAGGTTTCTTTTTGCTATTTTGAGTTGAGTGACTTAGGGTGGAATGCACCAACGCGGATTATCTTCCAGTTAAATTTATCTCAAGATTAAAGTAGAGTTAAAATAAAATTGGTATGCACCAACATGGATTAAAGTTAATCCTAAGATTAAATCCGCCAAATACGCCAAAAAGTTAATCCTCCAACATTGGTGGATTAAGTTCGAGTTAACTTTTTCTAGATTAGCCTGCTAGCTTCCAATATGCACAATTGCTTATTGCTATACCAAACTGCTTTTTGTTAGTGGCTCAGGGCTAGTACGCAGTTAAGTAGACTAGCCAAAAAAATCTGTTAGCGTTTCTTTTAGTTTTGGGCCTAACCGGCAAAGTCCAGACTCAGTGGTTGGCTAATAGGCTACTCATGACAATATTATTTTTAAGGCTCAAAATCACCAGCAGCCGTGGTAGACTACCGTACTTAACCAACCAACTCAGGGCACAAATTCCAATGCTATAGCCTAGACTACAAACCACTTTAGACTACGAACTGACCACTGACAAAGGTTACGAATCGATACACTGCCTGCTAAGGTCTACTCTACATGGCCAATAAACACAATACCTGTACTTTTGCACTGTGCACATTAACAGGAATGCGAACGATTCTTTTCAGTATTGATACAGCAACTCTGAACTGACAAGTTGTAAAAAACAGTGAACTGGTAATCGCAAATATACTTCACCATCTGCCTCTCCCGCTGCAAACCGAAAGTTCCGCGTGTTCAATCCTTGTCTCAATTCAATTTATTTCAAGCAAAAGCACAATTCTGGAGCAGTGAAAAGCCATTCGGTTGTCCCAACAAACGAAATAAGCTTTTGCAAATGCTCACAAAAAATATGGTGCCGGTACATAAAGATTACCCTTAACACCCCACAGCAAGAAAACATACATAAAAGCAACTCAACAATAAAAATAAACAGCTAGCGTAAAAGCGCTACCCTATCCACTCCTGCACAAAAAAGCGAAGCAAAATGAATGTTCCGTGAGCAGGTGGCGAACCCCGCGTCCACGACTACTATTTGACAACACCTTTCTTTTCGCCGTCACTATAGGGTGCCATTCGTAAACCCCTACTTTCCTATGTACTATAGCCTTAATAACGATCTCATGCGCTATATCACATAGGTACGAACGAACTTTTCATTCCTATGCACTATATCACATACATATAAACCACGTCTCGTTCCTATGGGCTATATCACGTAGATATGAACTAACTTTTCATTCCTATGTGCTATATCACATAGGTATGAACTAAGTCTCGTTCCTATGTGCTATATCACATAGGTATGAACTAACTTTTCATGCCTATGTGCTATATCACATTGGTATGAACTAACTTTTTATTGTTATGTGCTATGTCACATAGGTATAAACTAAGTCTCGTTCCTATGGGCTATATCACGTAGGTATGAACTAACTTTTCATTCCTATGTGCTATATCACATATGTATGAACTAACTTTTCATTCCTATGTGCTATATCACATATGTATGAACTAACTTTTCATTCCTATGTGCTATATCACATAGGTATGAACTAACTTTTCATTCCTATGTGCTATATCCCGTTGGTATGAACTAAGTCTCGTTCCAATGTGCTGCATCACCATGGTAACACATTGGTATGAACCAAGTCTCGTTCCAATGTGCTGTATCACCATGGTAACATATAGGTATGAACTAATTCTGGTTCCTTTCTACTATAGCGATCATGCGTGACGAATGTGCGATTGGCGGGAATTACTCAGCATTTTTACCTCGAAGTTGTACCATACCAGGGATTGTGCGAAAAGTTGGGAAATGCCTAAATTGTAGGCCTAGTCTATTTTAATTGGCAAAGCAGAGATAGGTGTATTTTTATTGGCAAAGCAGAGATAGGTGAAGGTTAAGGTACCTTTTAGTTTTAAGTCCAATACTAGGTTAAATAGGTATAGCCTACAGAATCAGCTACTTATAATTACACTGGTCACAGGGAGATCAGCTGTAGGTTGGGTCAGAAACGTTTCAAAGGCGTGAAGTTGCTATTTTCCTGCGGAGTAATTTTATTTTCTAAGTTTGACCATTGGCCATCAGATCGAGTTGATTTTCCGAAATTTTGATGTTTATGACCATATATCTTCTACACAAGCTTAAATAACTTTTTTTTATGGTTCTCAAAGATTCAAGATATCTTGTGTGATGATGTAAATCACTTCATGCCTTCAATGTTGCCTTTTTAACATAGCGTAGTTTCTGGAATTAGTTAGTTAGTTGCATATTTATCCTCCTATCACGAGAAAGCGATCAAAGCGCTATACGAGCTCGCTTAGGAGTTGTCAGCCATCTATCTACCACACCAAGATGGGGGAATCCCAATAGGTGCCTTTCCCAACGGCACAACAAGTAAACTTACCGGCTTGTTCTCCACACTGTCCCTTTAATGCTGAACGTCAAGCAGGGAAGCTGTGAATACTAATTTTAAAGTCATTGGTTGGACTCGACTCGGAATCAAACCCGAGTCTACAGCTCAAGAGACAGACGCTCTATACCACTCGGCCATCTGAGCTGTTTAAATAGACAGTTTTAATCGGTCGTCCTTTTTCATTGTTGTCATGCTGCACTGATGAGATTTTTCAAAACAGTTGTAGTCTTTGCAATTGCAGAGGCTGCAGTTGTCTGTATTATCACTAAGTTACAGAGAGTTTACGGTAATTGGTCCAGAGAGTAATAGATACTAGAGAGACGGTAATAGATACTAGAGAGTTAACAGTAATTGGTCTGTAGGCTTAGAATACATATCGGCACGGGTAAGCCTATACATTTGGCTCGTTTTGAATCTGAAAAGATCAGCATTTTCTGGTTCTTGTTAATACAACATATCCAAGGAGATTTTGCAATCCATTTCATCATAATTATGTACTTTCCCATTTACAATCCAAATTTGGTTAATTCTGTACCGGTATATCTTCTAACAATACCCCATTTTCTATACCAGTGTACGTGCACTAGCCAACCGGCTAATATGCATCTAATAGGCTACTACCTAAAGGTACCGTAGGCCTATCGAATCAGTGTTCAATAAACAGCCATTTCCAAATAACAGTGACAATAGGCCTATTACCTGGGTTTTGGTAGAAAAATGCTGAGAGTCTAATTTTTTGAACTGTTGAAGCAGCATAGGCCTACTCTACCAGCCTGCCAGCTGATTGTTATTTTTGAATTTCATAAGTGTATAAGCTTAAGCCAATTATAACATTTCACATTAAGGGCACAAAGTTTTTAATCAATTTGAACTGCGAAAAGGACAGCACGTGAAATGAAGATGCTTGGTATTGCTATTTACCGGAATGTGTTTAAATTTTGGGAATAGCGATAGCTTTGAAAAAAGCTGTTTATCCCAGAAGCTTTTTTCTCAAAGCTACTCAAAAGAATTACTGAGACAAACAGCTTTTCTTAAAGCTACTCTAAGAGTTATGACAGAGGGTTTTGTGAAGCCTAACGCGAAAACAGCTTTTTTCAAAGCTATTCTCAAGTTCTGTACCGCCAATCAATTTTTAAATTTTCTGTGTTTACTACCAGCCTTTATGTGTTCAAAAAAGGAAAAAGAAAACTCAAACAGTTTGACTTGCATAATGCTGCTACCTTGAGGTTTTGATTTAGCCTGAACTATTTCTTGTTTGTGTTGAATACTGCTCCTTGTGTATATTTGTTTGTTCAGTATTGCTGCATATGTTTGCATATTTTCAATGTATGCTTTTTTTTACTTTGTATAGAACCAAGACTTTCCACTGTTTGCAATTGATACATTGCTGCTTTGCTTTTTGGTTTCAGTTCTTCAACTTTTGTTGGCAAGTGTAAGAGAGTTAGGGTGTTAGTCCTGCACCATTGTGCAGTATTCAAATAAATAAATACCAGTAAATAAATACAACTGATGCGCTGTTTGCTCCACTATACGGTACTGGGTACCGGTAGTAAATATGCCATCTTTACCATTTACCAAACAGACTCATCAAAATTGAGCATATAAGTAATCATGTCGCAAATGAAGTACCGGTAGGCCTAGTTAGCTGGTTAGTAGTTGTATTGTGTTTAGTAATGTCAATATGATATGTAGAATTGTGGACGTGCTGGCTGTATCACTGAGCGAGTTTGTCGCATCTTATAACATGCAGATATATCACAAGCACGAAGACCGCTAGTGAGTTATTAGTAAGGGTTAGTGCCAAACCACCGCTTAATTCAAACAAGCCCCGCTTGTTCACATTAGCAGAGTGGCGGGGGTAACTAGTAGTGTCAGCCCCCAGGTTCGGTTAGGGTTACAGGGTTGGGTTTGGTTAGGATTAGATTTGGTTAGCAGGTTAGGGTTATAAGTGAACCTCACCTTAACCAAACTTGGGGGCTGATACTAGACGTTACGTGAGTGGCAGTACCTTCCACTTAATTATTAAATACTTTATAGTTTCATTTTTTATATGGCCAATCACTAAGAAGTTTACAAAACATGTGGAATTTTTTTGGTCCAATTTTGAACTCCAATTTTTGTAACTATTCTAGTCTATTTATGGAAAGGTGAACAAAATTACAATTTTTGTAATTTTGTAACTACAAGAAGATTTGGGCAATTTTTTTTTTCAAATCTTGTATTGCGTAATAGGCTAGGCCTATCCCGGGCAAAAGTACAGTCAAACAATTTTTTGGGCAAATTTTCATTAGCAGTTGTTAATTTGGGCAATTTTGCAATGGGCTAAATCTGGGATACGGTAGCAATCAAGGAGTCGAACTGCACCCAAAGCAGAGTTTTATAAACTATTTTTACGCTATTTTTGTTGAACCTTAACCAAACCCGTACGCATTTTTCAAAATCGCAAAGAGCGAACCAAAACTGAACTGAATAATGTAAGTACTTGCAAATTTTAATCAAACCCAAATCGATTGAAAAAGCGGTTCGCTCCATGAACTTCGTGAAGTCACTCGAGTCACTTTGCAGCTGGTTCGAATTTAAAATAATAGTCACTTCTATGCAAGTTATCTATGCATGGTGAAGAAGTCTTTTATATACGTTTGATATACCCTGTCCCGTAGTACACGGGCAACAGACTAAACAAAGCGCTTTAACACTAATTTAACGCTACCTTTGGATTGAATAGGCCGCCAGTGTCAGAGCATAGTAACAATTTAATTATCTTGAAATTGGCTTTACTACAAGTATTGTATGCATTATATTGGCCTGTCAATGCAAAGAAAAATTGCTTTGTACGTTTCATTTTTTTAAAATTTGTTACTAGAATTATACCATTTTTACTGCGAACCTGAACCTGAATTTTATATATAAACCAGTTTTAAAATATTTTTTAATGGAGCAAACCCAAAACAAAGCGTTTTAATTTATCTGAACTTTAACTGGAACTGAACCGAAATTTGATGCCGCTGTTGAACCCGAACCTAAACCGGAAAAATTAAACGGTTTGACTCCATGGTAGCAATCAGTAAATTTACAACATCAGGAACTGTGTTTATTCATATTTCAGGCATTTGGGCATTTTATATTAGTCATTAGGTTATTCATTTATGAGATTAAGATGTCACAAATACCTGCATCAAGTGAAAATCCCTCTGGTACTTCAGATGAATGTAATGAAATAGTAAAGTCAGTGCAGCAAGCTACAACAAAGTTTTTGGATGTCATAACTGGTTTGGTGCAGCAATCTGTTAGAAGTCCTACCAGTATCCCTCCTACATTTATTGCTACCTCCCATGCAATTACTACTGGTACCAGTATGCCTACTACTAGTGGCAATACTGGTATTGCTTCAGCAACTGGATTGTCGGTAAGTGGTCCTGTTCACCTTTCCATAAATAGACTAGGCCATTGTTCTTTCATATATGCCATTGTTCTGCTGCAGTACCGGTACTGTAATTAGTTTGTTTCAAGTTTGAAATTTAGTATCTTACACCAGGGGTTAGCAAATATTATAATTTTTGAAGCGACCAAAAATAAATGCCCTGAACTCACACGACCCAAACTATTTCACAAAAACCAGAGGCGCAGAATTCACACTCACAGTGATAATTTTTATAACAGGAAGGCAATAGGGATGCTTTACTTTTCCCAATGCAGCTATGGGGTTTAGGGAAGCACTTTAACCTCCCCTAGTGGGGTTTGATGCAGAGTCCCAAAAGTGTGCACTGTGCAATGACCTAAAAATGCAGTCTGCTCTTGTAAAAACGGTATCTACATATACAGGGTGTCTCAAAAATAAGTATGCACTTTAAAATTTGCATAACAAGCTAATGGCTTATTTAAATTTGTAAAAAGTTTGCAAATATATTCTATAAACTACTAGAAACAGATTAGCGTCTTAATATCTCAATGAATTTATTTAGTGACAAGATATTAGACCTCAACGTGGGAACCACCGATTTTGATCCACTTTAGCCACCTTTTGACACATTCTTGTCCGACACTTTGCAATAAATCTTGTGTAACTAGTCCACATAATGCTCTAATTTTTTGTTCCAACTCTTCAAGATTTTGAGGTCGTGTGGAGTAGATTTTACTCTTAAGGAAACCTCAAAAAAGTCACATGGGGTTAAGTCAGGTGAACGAACAGCCCATTCCAGAAGACCTCTGCGTCCAATCCACCTATCGACATAAATCTGATTTAAGTAATCTCTGACTTTCCTGGCGTAATGTGCATGAGCTCCATCTTGCTGAAAGTAACAGTTTTCAAACAAAGCATTATTTTCCAGCTTTGGTAGGAAAAACTTTTGGAGCATTTTCAGATAGTTTTCTCCTGTGACATTTGTGGTTCTTCTGGCATCATCACGAAAAAAATAAGAGCCTATGATGCCTGTAGCGGAAATTGCACACCACACAACAAGTTTCGGTGAATCACGCTCTTTCTCCTCGATTACCTCATGATTTTCTTTACCCCATATTCGAGTGTTGTGTCGGTTTACTCTTCCAGACAGATGAAAAACAGCTTCATCTCTAAACCAAATGTTGTCAAGGATAGATGGATCGTTTTCGTAGTAATAAAGCAACGTTTTACACATTTCTACCGTACGGTCATTGTCTTCTTCTTCAAGTTTGTGTACAATTTGTAATTTGTAGGGAAACGCCTTAATATCTTTGCGTAACATTCGGTGAATAGATGATCGGCTGATCTCCAGCTCTACCGCTGCACGACGTATGGATTTTCTTTGACTCAATGCGTATACCTCTTCTAAAACCCCTATGTTTTCCTCTGAGCGTCCGCTCCTTGGTCTTCCTGATCTTCGGGCATCAACTACAGATCCAGTTTCCATGAATTTACGATGAATTGCATAAATTGTTCGTCGTGTAGGAGCCGAATTAATTCCAAATTCCCTGTTAAAGAGGCGCTGAGTTTGTCTTACTGATTTATACACTTGTTGCCAAACAGCAATTTTGCACCTCATTTCTTGGGTTAATCTCGTTGTTTCAAAAATATCCCAACTCCAAAGCTTGTGCAATAGAATTCTACGATTAATTTTCCGACGTCATTCTCATGATAACATCGATGATATTTATAAAAAACATGCCTTGCTGAAAATTAGAGATAAGTTTAAATTTGAAATTTGCTGCTTAGTTTACAAATTTCTTCATCAAATGCTACCTCGCTGTTTTAATAATTTTTTCCAGAAAAACGATGAAGTTCATTCTCGCCGAACTAGGCAATCCAATAATCTGCATCCTCCTCTTTTCAAAAAAAGCGTCTGCAAACAGTCTCTTAAATTCATTAGGGTCAAATTATGGAATGAACTACCCAATGAAATCAAATTAGCAAAAAATTTGGCACAATTTAAAAAGACATTAAAGCAATACCTTCTAAATAGTTACTAAATTATTGCACCTCTTCTATAAGTGAATTCTTTAACCCATAACACTCAAGCACTCTTGAGTCCCTCAGTTTTACCACCTTAATCAACTGTGTACCTTTAAACGTATTACGCCTGTAAGCCGCTCCAATAGTAATATTGTTTTTCCTTCTTTCTCTTCCATGTTGAATTGTAATTTTGTATATTTATACGTTTGTTTATTTTTTGATTCCTTTGCACAGAGTTTGTGAATTGATAGTTCCTCTTGTAAGTTCCAGGTGGAGCTATCAAGTAAAAGCCACCCTTGGGCTTCTCACTAACTCTGTGGCGTCACATTTTATTTTATTTTTGACTGTCGTATTTGTTATGACTGACGCCGAATAAAAATACAATACAAATACAATACAATATTCTGTGGGTTGATAAAAATACAAACAGTGTCTAAATTTTACTGCTTATCTATTTTTTCTAAAAAAATGAACGCTCTATGATGAGTACCTGATAAGCAAATCAAAATTAAATGTGTGTACTTATTTTTGAGACACCCTAATATTTATGCCGACAAGCTATGGGGTTAGGACGTTTAGTCGCAAGACAGTTACAAGCGACCGCTTAGGTGCTGCAACAAGCCGGATAGGTATCGGGCACATCCATATGAATTTTTTATATTTAAAACATCAACAAAGTTTTTATTTCATTGTTTTTAATGTATGATACATCAAGTCTTCTAAAAGAGCTTGTTTTTTAGTCTTACCTCTTGGTTAATTTTATTATTATTATTTTTTTTTTTTTTTACTTTCAAACACATTCAACCTGTGACAGTGAAGATGATTTTCAGTCGGTAAGAATATTTTTGCTGCTCATGTACAAAATGCATTATTTAACGTGCATACACGATGTATTTTTTGGCACTGTGGCTATCCAATCCCATTAGAGTAGATAAGACCGCTTCGGCGCAGCGACGATGCATTATTATGAAATGCATAAGATCATGCATTTATTAGGTTAATTGTATTACAGTTCTAATCTATAGTGAGTTCAAGAATATGCGTTATAAGTTGAGTAGGCCAATAATAGTGAAATTCATAATAGCGCTTGTATTACGTTTAGTAGCATCGTAGCTATGATGAATGGAAACATTTTGATTAGCTAATTCAAACACAGCAAAACTCTCTGCATATGCTGTTATAGTATATCTTTGCTTGTATTTAGGATGCAACTTTTCATTTACCCACTTTATGTGGAAGAAGATTTCGAAGAACAACCCCTACTGGAAGAAAATTTCGTAGGCGTGTTGCTACCATTGACCGCACCTATACACGCACCATAATATGTCTTCCCCATGAAGCCATAACGATGTTCAGTGTGGGGGATGGAACTGCGATAAACATACTAAGAGGCAAAACCAGAACTGAACTTTTTACCAGCGGCCTAATTGGCAAAATTGGATTATCATCAAGCGCATCGGAATATGAGATCAGAACACAAGTTATTGATATGTTTTTTGATTGCTTCGAGTTTATGTCCAATACCAGTATGCTGGAATTTGAATATTTAACAATGGTTCCGGGTTTGCGTATGCTGCAACTTCCCAAAGTTAATTTTGGATTTACGTGGGATGGTGCAGCAGTTAAGGCGAGCAGCAAAGTAAATTTATACATACTGGTCCATCAAAAACATTTCTTGAAAAAAGAGTCTGCAAAAACTGCATGTTGCAATCAGGTATATTCAGGTGATACTAATGGATGTCAATTAATTTTCGACTGTTAATACTGCGGGAATATGCTTAAATTTTAGAAGTACATTATTGTGTAATAGTTATTTTTTGGGTAATGCCAAACACGAACATGGATAAAATGCCATACTATTACATACGGTGTTCTTTTGTGAAATCACAGTTATTTTTGAACACCTGAGTAGCTGATGTAAGAGTTTACTTTGGCATTTTGCGTTTGTGTACTTGGTAACTCGGATTTGCTAATTCTATTTTTTGATTTTTCTTGTTAGCTCAGTTGCTAAGCGCACGCTGTCGGTCCGGGAGGTCTAGGGTTCGATTCCACGGCGGGTCAAATCGGCACATTGTCGCCAACGGCTCGCCACCGCTGCGACGTTTCTTCGGAGCTGTTTTGCCCTGGCGCTAAGTCGCGGAGATGGGACCCGCCACTCGTTACACGAGTATAATGAAGATTTTATTTTGATATGATTTGTTGTTCTACATTTTAGCGAATGAAAAAGATCACTATTTTCTGTATGGTCGCATCATTGCTCTTTCATTGATTCACGGTGGTCCAAGTCCAAGTTGCTTTTCAAAACTGCTCTATCACCAAGTACTAGATTTGCCCAGAGACTACCCCTTGAGCCTGCTGGAATCGTCGGTGATACACGATCAGCTGATAGCGGTATGTTGAGTTACAGTAATAGGCTTTATGAGTCATTGGAGCGGGAGATTTCTACAAGAAAATGTGCTTTAAAGGGACAATAAACCCTAAATTTTCACTTTGGCTTAAAAATCTTTAAAAAAATTATGTTTTTGAATGGTGTTTGATTTACATACAGAAACGCCTTCTTTCAAAAGTTAATGCAGCTTTCCGACCTCCATGGAATGGATAGTCCTCTGAGGAGTTGGTTTCGGAGGCCATTTTGTTTTTCATCACTATGGTAACCATGGTCGTTTGGTCTAGCTAGCCTTATCTAGCAAAGTTCCTACTGAAGTACTGTAGGATAGAACCACTATAATTCTGGCAGAATAAACAAGAGAATCGAAAAAAAAGAGAAAAAGGCGTGCCGTGTGCAAAAATTCACAAGCGGCAAGCGCACCCTGTCTAATAATAACTGTCTGAAATTGAACGGCAGTACAGGCTCAATAAAGCGATTAAACATGCACGCTACTAAAAATGGGATCAAACGTCTAAAAAAAATAATATTGCTACATTTTCCCAACGAAATCAACATTTCCAAAAAGTTCATTCTAAAAGATATGAAGTTACTTTTCACCTCATGCATTGTTAAATCTGAAGCAAAGTACTGCAAACACCATCACGATTACTTTTTACATGAATATTGTCAAATTGATGGCAAACAAAAGCAAACACCATCAGTAAACCTAACTTTTAGTCTACAAATTCTCAAAACTTTCCTTGCTCTTTGTCAAAACGGCAAAACGTTGGGTCCAATAAAAGCAATAATGCGACGTTTTCCGACAAATAACTTACAAACTTTCAATCGTCATTGTAAATAGTATCAAATTACCTTTCACATGAATGTTGTCAAGTTGATGGCAAAACAAAACAAACATCATCCGAACGACTTTGAACTTGACCGAAAAACGAAAGAAAATTATTGTTTTTTTGCCAAAACGGCAAAAGTTGCGGTCCAAGCAAAGCGCTAATGTGACGTTTTCCGACACAAAACTTACAAACTTTCAATCATCATTGCAAAGAGTATCAAATTGCCTTTCACATGAATGTTGTCAAGTTGATGGCAAAACAACACAAACATCATCACAACGATTTTGAACTTCACCGAAAAACGAAAAAAATTGATGCTTTTTTGCTAAAACGGCAAAAGTTGGGCTCCAATCAAAATACTATTACGACGTTTTCCCTCACGAAATTGCCATTCCTTTAATACTCATTCCAAAGAGTATCAAATTACTTTTCACATAATCATTGTGAAGTGTGTGGCAAAATGCTACAAACACGATCAAAACGACTTTGAACTTGGCCGAAAAAACAAAAAAGTTTGTGTTTTCTGCTGAAACGTCAAAACCTGGGGTCCAATCAAAGTAATATTGCGACGTTTTCCGACAAAAAACTTACAAACTTTCAATCGTCACTGCAAAGAGTATGAAATTGCCTTTCACATGAATGTTGTCAAGTTTATGGCAAAACAACACAAACATCATCAGAACGACTTTGAACTTGACCGAAAACCGAAAGAAGATTAATGCTTTTTTGCTAAAACGGCAAAAGTTGGGGTCCAATCAAAGTACTATTGTGACGTTCTCCCCCACGAAATTGCCATTCCTTTAATACTCATTCCAAAGAGTATCAAATTACCTTTCACATGATTATTGTCAAGTGTGTGGCAAAATGCTACAAACACCATCAGAACGACTTTGAACTTGGCTGAAAAACCAAATAAAGTTTCTTTGTTTTTTGCTAAAACGTCAAAACCTGGGGTCCAATCAAAGTAATATTGCGACGTTTTCCGACCAAAAACTTATAAACTTTCAATCGTCATTGCAAAGAGCATTAAATTACCTTTCACATGATCATTGTCAAGTTGATGGCAAAACAACACAAACATCACCAGAACGACTTTGAACTTGACTGAAAATCGAAAAAAAAGTAATGCTTTTTTGCTAAAACGGCAAAAGTTGGGGTCCAATCAAAGTACTGTTGTTACGTTTTCCGACAAATAACGTACAAACTTTCAATCGTCATTGCAAAGAGTATGAAATTACCTTTCACATGAATATCGTAAAGTTGATGGCAAAATATAGCCAACACCATCAGAACGACTTTGAACTTGACCCAAAGAGCAACAGATTTTCTGTGTTTTTTGCTGAAACGGACAAAACTGGGGTCCAATCATATGAATATTGCGACGTTTTCCCCCACGAAATTACCATTACTTTTTAATATTCATTGCAAAGAGTATAAATATACCTTTCACAGAATCATTGTCAAATGTGTGGCAAATGTTACAAACACCATCAGAACGAGTTTGAACTTGATTAAAAACCGAAAAAAGTTTCTTTGTTTTTTGCTGAAACGGCAAAAACCGGGGTGCAATAATATGAGTATTGCGACGTTTTCCCCAACGAAATTACCATTACTTTAATACTCATTGCAAAGAGTATGAAATTACCTTTCACATGATCATTGTCAAGTGTGTGGCAAACTGCTAAAAACACCATCAGAACGACTTTGAACTTGACTGAAAATCGAAAAAACCTTTCCATGCTTTTTGTCAAAACAGCAAAAACCGGGGTCCAATCAAAATATTATTGCGACGTTTTCCGACAACAAACTTACAAACTTTCAATCGTCATTGTAAAGAGTATGAAATTATCTTTCACATGAATATTGACAAGTTGATGGCAAAACAACACAAACATCATGAGAACGACTTTGAACTTGACCGAAAAACGAAAAGAAATTATTGTTTTTTTGCTGAAACGGCAAAAGTTGGGGTCCAATCAAAGCGCTAATGCGAAATTTTCCATCCAAAAACTCACAAACTTTCAATCACCATTGCAAAGAGTATGCAATTACCTTTCACATTAATGTTGTCAAGTCGATGGCAAAACAACACGAACATCATCAGAACGACTTTGAACTTGACCGAAAGACGAAACAAAAGTAATGCTTTTTTGCTAAAACGGCAAAAGTTGGGGTACAATCGAAACACTATTGTGACGTTTTCCCCCACGAAATTGCCATTACTTCAATACTCATTCCAAAGTGTATGAAATTACCTTTCACATGATCAGTGTGAAGTGTGTGGCAAAATGCTACAAACACCATCAGAACGATTTTCAACTTGACCAAAAAAACAAAAATAGTTTCTTTGTTTTTTGCTTAAACGTCAAAACCTGGGGTCCAATCAAAGTAATATTGCGACGTTTTCCGACCAAAAACTTATAAACTTTCAATCGTCATTGCAAAGAGTATGAAATTGCCTTTCTTATGATCATTGTCAAGTTGATGGCAATACAACACAAATATTATCAGAACGACTTTGAACTTGACTGAAAATCGTAAAAAAAGTAATACTTTTTTGCTAAATAGGGAAAAGGTGGGGTCCAATCAAAATGCCACGTTTTCCGACGAATAACTTACAAACTTTCAATCGTCATTGTAAACAGTATGAAATTACCTTTCACATGAATATTGTGAAGTTGATGGCAATACAACACAAACACCATCAGAACGACTTTGAACTTGACTGAAAATCGAAAAAATGATTTACGCTTTTTTGCTAAAACGGCAAAAGTTGGGGTCCAATAAAAGTATTATTGTGACGTTTTCCCGCACAAAATTGCCATTACTTTAATACTCATGGCAAAAAGTATAATTATACGTTTCACATGAATGTCGTAAAGTTGATGGCAAAATACAGTCAACACCATCAGAACGACTTTGAACTTGACCCAAAACGGAACATATTTTCTGTGTTTTTTGCTGAAACGGACAAAACTAGGGTCCAAATATATGAATAATGTGACGTTTTGCCCCACGAAATTACCACTACTTTAATATTCATTGCAAAGAGTATGAAATTACCTTTCACATGATCATGATCAAGTGTGTGGCAAACTGCTAGAAACACCATCAGAGCGACTTTGAACTTGACTAAACACCAAAAAAAAGTTTCTTCGTTTTTTGCTAAAATGGCAAAAGTTGGGGTCCAATAATATAAATATTGCGACGTTTTCCCCAACGAAATTACCATTACTTTAATACTCATTGCAATGAATATAAAATTATCTTTCACATGATCATTGTCAAGTGTGTGGCAAATTGCTACAAATTGCTACAAACACCATCAGAACGACTCTGAACTTGACTGAAAATCGAAAAAACTTTCCATGCTTTTTGTCACAACGGCAAAAACTAAGGTCCAATCAAAGAAATATTGCGACGTTTTGCGACAAAAAACTTACAAACTTTCAATCGTCATTGCAAAGAGCATTAAATTACCTCCCACATGAATATTGTCAAGTTGATGGCAAAACAACACAATGATCATCAAAACGACTTCAACTTGACCGAAAAACGAAAGAAGATTAATGCTTTTTTGCTAAAACGGCAAAAGTTGGGGTCCAATCACAGTATTATTACGGCGTTCTCCCCCACGAAGTTGCCATTCCTTTAATACTCATTCCAAAGAGTATGAAATTACCTTTCACATGATCATTGTGAAGTGTGTGGCAAACTGCTACAAACACCATCAAAACGACAATGAACTTGACCGAATAACCAAAAATAGTTTTTGTGTTTTCTGCTAAAACGTCAAAAACTTTCAATCGTCATTACAAAGAGCGTTAAATTGCCTTTCACGTGATCATTGTCAAGTTGATGGCAAAATGTTACAAACACCATCAAAACGACTTTGAACTTGACCGAAAAACCAAAAAAAAATTTTGTGTTTTTTGCTGAAACGTCAAAACCTGGGGTCCAATCAAAGTGATATTGCGACGTTTTCCGACCAAAAACGTACAAACTTTCAATCGTCATTGTAAAGAGCATTGAATTATTTTACACATGAGTATTGTGAAGTTGATGGCAATACAACACAAACACCATCAGAACGACTTTGAACTTGACTGAAAATCGAAAAAATGATTTATGCTTTTTTGCTAAAACGGCAAAAGTTGGGGTCCAATAAAAGTACTTTTGTGACGTTTTCCCGCACAAAATTGCCATTACTTTAATACTCATGGTAAAGAGTCCAAAATTACCTTTCTTATGAATATCGTAAAGTTGATGGCAAAATATAGTCAACACCATCAGAACGACTTTGAACTTGACCCAAACAAGAAAAGATTTTGTGTTTTTTGCTAAAACGGACAAAACTGGGGTCCAAATATATGAATATTGCTACGTTTTCCCCACGAAATTACCATTGTTTTAATATTTATTGCAAAGAGTATGAAATTACTTTTCACATGATCATTGTCAAGTGTGTGGCAAACTGCTAGAAACACCATCAGAACGACTTTGAACTTGATTAAAAACCGAAAAAAAGTTTCTTCGTTTTTCGCTAAAACGGCAAAAACCGGGGTCCAAACATATGAATATTGCGACGTTTTCCCCAACGAAATTACCATTACTTTAATACTCATTGCAAAGAGTATGAAATTACTTTTCACATGATCATTGTCAAGTGTGTGGCAAATGTTACAAACACTATCAGAACGACTCTGAACTTGACTGAAAATCGAAAAAAACTGGGGTCCAATCAAAATAATATGGCGACGTTTTTCGACGAAAAAATTAGAAACTTTCAATCATCATTGTAAAGAGTGTGAAATTACCTTTCACATGAAATTTGTGAAGTTGATGGCAAAACAACACAAACATCATCAGAATGACTTAGAACTTGACCGAAAAACGAAAAGAAATTAATGTTTTTTTTGCCAAAACGGCAAAAGTTGGGGTCCAATAAAAGTACTAATGTGACATTTTCCGTCAAAAAACTCACACACTTTCAAGCACCATTGCAAAGAGTATGCAATTACCTTTCACATGAATGTTGTCAAGTGGATGGCAAAACAACACAAACATCAACGGAACGACTTTGAACCTGACTAAAAATACGAAAACAAGTTAATGCTTTTTTGCTAAAACGGCAAAAACTGTGGTCCAATAAAAGTACTATTGTGAGGTTTTCCCCCATGAAATTACTACTGTTTTTGTCTTCATTGCAAAGAGTATGAAATTATCTTTCACATGAATATCGTAAAGTTGATGGCAAAATATAGCAAACACCATCAAAATGACTTTGAACTTGACCCAAATAGAAAAATATTTTTTGAGCTTTTTTCTGAAACGGACAAAACTGGGGTCCAATCAAAGTAATATTGCGACGTTTTCCCCCACGAAATTACCACTACTTTAATACTCATTGCAAAGAGTATGAAATTACCTTTCACATGATCATTGTCAATCGTGTGGCAAACTGCTGCAAACACCATCAGAACGAGTTTGAACTTGACTGAAAATCGAAAAAAATGTATTTCTTTTTTGCTAAAACGGCAAAAGTTGAAGTCGAAACAAAGTACTATTGTGACGTTTTTCGACAACAAACTTACAAACTTTCAATCATCATTGTAAAGAGTATGAAGTTTCTTTTTACATGAAATTTGTGAAGTTGATGGCAAAACAACACAAACACCTTCAGAAAGGCTTTGATTTTGACTGAAAAACGAGAAAAAACATTGTGTTTTTGCCAAAACGGCAAAAGTTGAGGTCCAATCAAAGCGCTAATGTGACGTTTTCGGACATAAAATTGACAAACTTTCAGTCGTCATTGCAAAGAGTATGAAATTACCTTTCACGTGAATGATGTCGAGTTGATGGCAAAACTACACAAACGTCATCAGAGCGACTTTGAATTTAACCGAAAACCGAAACGAGATTAATGCTTTTTTGCTAAAACGGCAAAAGTTGGGGTCCAATCAAAGTACTATTACGACGTTTTCCCCCACGAAATTTGCGTTACCTTAATATTCATTCCAAAGAGTATGAAATTACATTTCACGGGATCATTGTGAAGTGTGTCGCAAAATGCTACAAACACGATCAAAACGACTTTCAACTTGACCGAAAAACCAATAATAGTTTCTTTGTTTTTTGCTTAAACGTCAAAACCTGGGGTCCAATAAAAGTAATATTGCGACGTTTTCCGACCAAAACTCACAAACTTTCAATCGTCATTGTAAAGAGTATGAAATTACCTTTCAGATGATGATTGTGAAGTTGATGGCGAACATAACAAACATCACCAGAACGACTTTGAACTTGACTGAAAATCGAAAAAAAAGTAATGCTTTTTTGCTAAAACGGCAAAAGTTGGGGTCCAATCAAAGTACTATTGTGACGTTTTTTGACAAAAAACTTACAAATTTTCAATCATCATTGTGAAGAGTATGAAATTACCTTTCACATGAGTATTGTGAAGTTGATGGCAAAACAACACAAACATCATCAGAACAACTTTGAATTTGACTAAGAAATGAAAAAAAAAGTAATGCGTTTTTGTTAAAACGGCAAAAACCTGGGGTCCAATCAAAGTATTATTGTGACATTTCCCTACGAAATAACCACTACTTTAATATTCATTGCAAAGAGTATGAAATTACCTTTCACATGATTATCGTAAAGTTGATGGCAAAATATAGCAAACACCATCAGAATGAATTTCAACTTGACCCACATAGGAAACAATTTTTTGTGTTTTTTGCTGAAACGGACAAAACTGGGGTCCAAAAATAGTACTATTGCGACGTTTTCCCCCACAAAATTACCATTGGTTTATATAATTCTTTGCAAAGAGTATGAAAATACTTTTCACATGATTATTGTCAAGTGTGTGGCAAAATGCTACAAACACCATCAGAACGACTTTGAACTTGACCGAAAATCGAAAGAAAGTTTCTTTGTTTTTTTCTGAAACGGCAAAAAACCGGGGTCCAATAATAGTATTATTATTATTAAGACGTTTTTCCTTACGAAATTATCATTACTTTAGTCTTCATTGCAAAGAGTATGAAATTACTTTTCATATGATCATTGTCAAGTGTGCGGAAAAACAACACAAACACCATCAGAACGACTTTGAACTTGACCGAAAATCGAAAAAAAGTTTCTTTGTTTTGTGCTAAAACGGCAAAAACTGGGGTCCAACGAAAGTAATATTGCGACGTTTTTCGACAAAAACTTTCAAACTTTCAATCATTATTGTACAGAGTATGAAATTACCTTTCACATGATTATGGTCAAGTTGATGGCAAAAGATAACAAACACCATCAAAACGACTTTGAACTTGACTGAAAATCGAAAAAAAATTAATGCTTTTTTGTTGAAACGGCAAAAGTTGAGGTCGAATAAAAGAACCATTGTGACGTTTTTTATCACGAAGTTGTCATTACTTTAGTATTCATTGCAAAGAGTATGAAATTACTTTTCACATGAATATTGTCAAGTGTGTGGCAAACTGCTACGAACACCATCAGAACGACACTGAACTTGACCGAACATCGAAAGAAAGTTTATTGTTTTTTCTAAAACGGCTTGTTGCTTTCTCTATTTTTTTGGCACTTTTTCATTTTAAGATGAGGTAAAAAATTCTTTTCCATTTGTTTCTACGCAACTGTTTTGTCATCTTATGGCAAAGATGTCGCCATTGTTCAAGAATTTCAACAAAATTTTTCAACTCGAACGCTTAGCGAGTTAGGTTAGCGAGGAATTCGATACAAATTTGAAGTCGAGAAGAAGATTTTAATAGCTAAATTAGCGGAGCGAGGAAATATGACGTTTTTAGCTCTTTCGGCTTTGTCGAAATCACTCTGTAATACGGCCCCTGGTTAGACTTAGATAAAAGCTATCATTGCTTAACGCATTGTTATGTAGATCTAATTATTGCCAACGTAATGTGATGCCGGAGTTTTGTAGGTTTTTGAAGGTAAATCCTTACACATTTTTTAGCATTAAAAAGATTGTGAATTTTTTTTTGCATAAATATTGTCAAGATTATGGCAAACTACCAGTACCACAAGCGCCGTTGGAAGTCAGAATAACTTTGAGTTTCTATTTAAATTGTAGGAAAATTTTTAGTAAATTAATATGATTTTTTTTCGCGCTGTTTTATGCGGAGGTTGTCATTACCGAAGTTCTCCACGTGGTAGGTTTAACATTGTTTTTTTTTAAGAATGGTCATTATTACGTCTCATTCCATCAAATTGTTCTGGCAGGTTACGTGTTGTGCAACAGCTCTGCAGAACTCCATTTTGGTGAAGCTGACTTAAGTACCGGTAGGTTCCGGTATTTAGACATAAGAGTACTGTACTTTTTGAAGTTTTTTTTTGAACTAGTTGAGTTTTGCAATAAGTTAGATCCAGTTATGCAGCGTAATTACTTGGTTCCGATATTTAGAGGCTCTCGTATGGTGTGTGAAGGAAGAGGCCTATGTTGATTTCAAAGTGTGTCGGTACAGGGTACGGTAACACGTTGGTCAATTTGGCAATTGCAGGTTTTCACTATTTGTGCAAGATAGGGTAAGTTGCAGAATAGTCGGCATTTTTTCTTCTTGTTAGCAAACTTGCCCTCGAAATTTAAATAAAGCTTTATGACTAGAATATTCCAGGCGATCACGGCATGCTAGCTTATAGGAATTATAATATATACCTTCATGGGTGACCTGGTGACTCAAAGTTTTTAATCAAACACCATAATTCAATTCCACGCGTGTGGGCGTTTGCACAATTGAGTAAAGGGAAATTAAGCTAGTGCTCGTTTACGTTAAACTGGTACAGTGATAGGTTACCGGTACAGTAATTCAAAATAATTATGGAATAAATTCAAAGAGTATTTTGCATTCACGCGACTCCGATCTCCTCCCTTGGGACTTAAAAAGTTGAAAGAATTGTCAGCGATATGGCCTAGCGGTACCTCGCGCATATGACAGATCCTACGTTGCGGGTTCGATTCGCGGCTGGAGCCGATCGTATTTCTCATTATTATGTAACGTGTGGCTGCTGACTTTAAGAGTGCAAGCTCACTTCGCAGTCTCCTTCAATTAATGCCAAATTCAAAATTTTTAGGTTTGTTTTATTTTCAATCCCCGTTACAGGCGTGGAGAGTTTTGGAGACGGAGTTTCGGTACCATTTTTGGAACTACCGGCTTGAAATTTTTATCTTGAGGAACTATGGGCTAACAGAGAGAAAGAGAGAGAGAGAGAGTAGTAATTTATTTACCAGGCACATAAAAAACAGAACTCAATTGTGTTTATTTCGATTTGTGTAACTTGTGTTCTCTGCCACAGAGAACACAAGTTACACAAATCGAAATAAACACAATTTAAGTAGCTACAGGCCTAAGTTGATTTTTGAATTTGGATTTAACTTTTCTAAACGAAAGGATTTTAAATTCAGGGGAAAACGAATTCCAGATTTTAGTGCCCTGAAACTTAAATAGACCTTTAACAACGTTGAGTTGAAAATTTGGGTAAGTTAAGACTTTTTTGGGTTTGGGATCTTGTTTGTCTACTATGGATTGTGGAGAGATCGGTGAATAGTGAGGATATGCCAGGAGGAAGGAGGTTATGAGAGTGTTGGTGCATTAGTTTACCAATTTCAAATTTGAAAAGTTCATTAATTTTCAAAATGCCTAATTCGAAATATAGAGGTGTAACTGAAGAAAAACGATTGCTATTGCAAATAACCCGTATGGCCTTGTTTTGAAGGAGTTAGAAGTTTTTGAGTGTAATTTTTGATAGGTGTAACCCCACAGGGGGAGAGCATATAGTAAATGCGGATGTACAAGGGCATAATATAGAAGGAGAAGAGTGGATTTAGGAAACAGAAAACGGAGCTTGCTTAAGATACCTACACCTTTGGCCACCTTGACTTCAATTTGTTTAATATGATTTTTAAATAAAAGTTTCGAGTCCAAGTTCATACCAAGATATTTACATGATTCTTGGCAAGCTATTTAGGAGTTGTCATAATATATCTTCAAATTTAAGGGAGGCGAATTCAGTTTCGAGGGGATAAGGAGGACATTAGATTTTTTTTGGTTTATTTGAAGCTTGTTAGTATAGCACCAATTTTTAAGTTGATTCAGTTCAGTATTGCATTTAGTCTCAAGATTCGGAAGGGATGAGTCACTTAGCATTATACAAATGTCGTCTGCAAAGAGTCGAGGTTTGGAAGAGATTGCATTAGGGAGATCATTGATGTAAATGAGGAAGAGTAAAGGACCAAGGATAGAACTTTGAGGTACACCAATGTTAGTAGATTGAGCAGAAGAGTTGACGTTGTCTATTGATACATATTGTTTCTAAGAAGTAAGGTAACTTTTAATTAATTTGTGGGCAGGTCCTCGAATTCCGTAATGATACAATTTTTGAAGCAATATATTATGAGAAACCGTGTCAAAGGCTTTACGTAGGTCCATAAGCAGCATTGCAATATTTTCTTTATTTTGTATAGAATCATAGCCAAAAGAGGTAACATCTAAAAGCGAATGCAGAACACTATGTCCTTCTCTAAATCCATACTGGTAATCGTACAAGATGTTATGTTTATCGAAAAATTTAGCAAAACGAATTTTTATTAACTTTTCCAGCACCTTTAGTAGGCTTGGGAGTAAGGAGATAGGACGGTAGTTATTAACGCTGTTTTTGTTGCCGGTTTTGAATATGGGAACTACTTTAGCGGTTGCAAAGGCGCATGGAAAGATTTCCTTTTCAAAGGCCTATGTAAAATAAGCTGTTAATATAGGTGCAAGAACTTCGTTACCCAATCTTAAGAAATAAGCAGAGATATTGTCTTAACCACTTGCTTTATGAGGATTTAAAGAGTTGATCACATTAAAAATTTCCACAGGTTGGGGAGGATCTAGAACAATCGTGGACGATATGGAATGCTTGAGATAAGTTTTAAAATCACTATCATCAGAGTTGTTGAAATTATTAGCTATACTCATTCCAATTTTAACGAAATAGTTATTGGATTGTTAGGAGATTTCAGTCAGTTCATCAGTGACGAGGTCATCGTTAATCAATTTTGGAATTGACAAACTTTTTAAATATTTGTTGGGGATTACCGAATTGATAAAATTCCACAGTTCTTTTGGGTTATTTTTATACTTGTTGATGGTAGAATTATAATACATTTTTTTGGATAGAGTTTTTACTCGTGTAAGCTTGTTAGAATACGTCTTAAAAAAATTAATACTGAGGGCATCACCATTTAAGAAGGCATCACCATAACAATGTCTTTATTACTATTTTTAAGGGTTTCGGTAAATTTCATATACTTTCACATAGCCTACTGATATTCAGCTTCTTACACTATTGCAATGTTTATTCTAAACGCGGCAAAAGTTCCCCAAGGGCATCGCACGCGCCCCATTTTTTATCCAAGAGGTGTGAGCGAAAAAAAAGGGGCTACAATGGAGTCTTTTTCAAACAGCAAACAGACATTGCTTTTAGTTTCTGACAGCAATGCCAGAAACCTCGTCAAACCGCAGGTAGGCTTTAAGTACAAAATCAACGAAGATGTCGAAACCTGGTACATATTTGTTTTATTTCAATGAAAAACCATTGCTGTTTTTCTTTAAAAATTTATTCATAAGCCTAACGCGAGGCAGTCTACAGTCTGCAACCACTCGAAAGAACCAAATACTAGCAGCCAAATACTTTTGTGACATTATTTTATACCTACGTTTCTCAAAAGCTTACTTAAGGGGTGTTCACACCAAATGCGATTTTAATTCGATATCTTCCACACCATTCCAACCCGAACGATGTTGCTTTCTATCGGTTGTTTTGCAAAGCACTTTACGATTGTTTTTTACAATGCCGCGCAAAGTGACTCAGTTTTACGTCTTAAGCTTACTGTTTCGTAGCCTACGTTACTTTACGTGCGAAAAATCGCATCGTGTTTTGTGTGAACACACTCAGGGGCATACCCAGAAATTTAAAAATGGGGCGGGCGCAATTTTCTGTTAACACGTTTCCACTGAAAATATCGGTGAAGATCTCCCTCCGAAAAAGGTCTTCACGTCTTCCGACGTCCAATTTCCCCCCCAAAATCAAGTGAAGACCAAAAAAAAAGGTCAACGCGTCCTCAGATGTCCTGTTTCCACTGTTTCGCTGAGTGCAGATATATATCAGCTTATATTTCAGCGGGGAAGGGGGGGACGCAACTCAAGCGCCTCCCCCCCCTCCTGGATACGCCCCTGACACCCAATGATGCCACACTTGATGTAATTTCATTAAATGTGATGTTTTCTACTCATCATTTAATGTTTGATGTTTTTGCTGATGAATTTGATGTTAAATAAGCAGTCTGGCTGCTAGCTACAAGTCAGCAAATTTTTTTTTAATTTTTTTATTTAGTTGCATATTTATCCTCCTATTACGAGAAAGCGATCAATACGCTATACGAGCTCGCCTAGGAGTTGCCAGCCATCTGTTTGCCACACCAAGATGGGGAAATCCCAATAAGTGCCTTTCCCAACGGCACAACTAGTAAACTTATCGGCTTGTTCTCCACACTGTCCCTTTAATGCTGAGCGTCAAGCAGGAAAGTTGTGAATACCAATTTTAAAGTCATTGGTTTGACCCGACTCGGAATCGAATCCCGAGTCTACAGCTCAAGAGACAGACGCTCTATGCCACTCTGCCATCTCAGCTGTTAACTACAGTAGCTAACGCTAAGTAAAGCTGGTTAAAAAAGAATGATTTTTTGCAATAGGCTTAATTTTGTAGCATTTTCACAATCACGGTACCTCAGTTGGGATTTTTTCTTTTTTGTCACTCTCGGGTGTCTTGACTCTCGGAGAGTGAGGTCAGTGAGCAGTGTACTAAAGTAGACGGCCAAGTGAATATGCGTGACGAAAGTGCGAAGTGTAGTGGGCACGGTACATTACTGGTACTTGATGCAGTGATGTGTTCCTCCTACAATGATGCAGATATGGTACTTCTTTATAAAAAAGCCTTATGTAGGTACTGTGATATTACATTTATTGCCCCGAAAAAATGTGATCTTTTGCGTCACAAGCAAACAAAAATGCATGAGCCGAATGTTGCTGCAGCAAAAAAGTCATCTGAAGTACGCAGTTTCTGATACTACTGTAAGGCAGATACGTATGCCTTCTCTTTTAATGCAGGATGAAAATCTGGTAATCTGCATTCTACCGTAGCTTACACAATTATGCTGTAATCAGTGGCGTAGCGAGAAATTTAAAAAGGGGGAGTCTATAATCACAAAATTTTTTCAAGCGTATTTTTTCGGCACAGGTTTTGCGCCGTCAAGTGGCTCGGAAAAAATCCACCACAAAAATACGATTCAATAACATTGGAGTATTTTCCAGGCGTTTTGATTTTTACTTAGCTTGCTGTCAAATTATCCGCTCTCATCATTCATCTTCGAATACCGAGAATCTAATGTATTTGAATTAGGTTGATAATGATGTAAGCGGAAATCGAAGCGTTTTAAAAATATTTGAATATTACTAGTTCTTATTTTTGTATTGAAATTATCCATGACCTCCGTAAATAGTACTCCAAAATCTTGTGTTAGTACCACTTTTTCACCATTCCCCAACTAAGATCTTAAGACTCTAGTGATGCCAAGCAGGCCACTCATACGAGTGCATTGTTGCACGAAGTTGCGTTATTGCGATGAAGTACAGTACAAATGATACTGAACAGTAGCCACCGTTATTCAAAAATTGAGCTTCTTTTTTCAGATAGTAGCTCCTCCTCGTGCCAGCCCATTTACGCTATCTGCCATTGCGATTCCTGGTGGAACCCTGTTGGATGGTGCGATGGAATTGGAAGAAGGCAAAAAGTTTTGCAGGGTGTCTTATATCGTTTTGTCTTTGGGTAAAAACGATGTTTTACGCGCAAGGTCAAATTTTTCCCATAAATTTCAGAATGATCTTGCTATTCTTATCAGCACAGCCCAGAAGAACTATCCTCAAGTTAAAGTAAGATTTTTTTTACAATAAAAATATGAAATGAAATACACTTTTTATCACACTTGTGCGAATTGGTCGAAGCTAATATTGCAATGTTTTTGACACTGTACAAGTTTTGTGCAATTGAATCTGGTTAATTGCATAGTCAATATACCAAGCCAGGTGTATTGTTATTTAACGAGATGGCTATCTGTGATCCATCAAAATTGTATTAATGATCCACCTGGCAGATCATGACTCACAGATTAAAAGACACTGCATTCAGAGAAGCCGCAGGTGATTTTTATGCTGCATTAAGCAAACAGCACTAGTACAGCGTGGGTAATAATTGACTTTGTACTGCAAATCAAGGATTAAAAGTTGATGTGATGACCTAAGGCATTGAATTATTCAATTAATCAAACAACTTAAAGCTATTTAGTTTATATGAACAATTATTTAGTTTATATGAACAGTGTAACGAAAAATATTACAAAATCGATATCGATAATGATAAATCAAAACTATTTTGAACGATAACGATAATCGGAAAAAAATTTTAGTCGATAAATCATCTTGACAAATGCCCACCTCTAAGCATTACAGATCATATGTGTGTAAGAAGAAAAAAGCCACTTATCTTAACATAGGCTACGCTCATATATTACTAGAAGACTTGTAAGTCGTGCTAAGTTTTCCTTTTGAAATTAACATACTTACCTTATATGACATGATCTAATTAAGGGGTGGGCAAACTTTTCACACAAAGGCCACATCGGGAAAAGAATTTGAAGCCGATGGCCGTACTGATTGGAAATGCCAAAAAGGTCTATACGCGTTCTCAGATGTCATGTTTTCCACTGAAAATCAGTGTAGAGCAAAACAAAGATCTTGATTCACGGTAGGAATTTACATTTTTGTAAGTGCCGGCGGGCGACATAAAATGGTCTCGCGGGTCGTAGTTTGCCCAGCCCTGATTTAATTTATGCATTTAACCCTTTCCGACATAAAAGAATGTGAAATGTTTCCGTCAGGCAAGTGCGATATTTTCCACAGGTCATGATTAGCAGTGTTCTCCCTCCACGAGGAAACAAATCTGGGCTGGTGTCTGATAGCTAATGATATTTTAAGAAAGATTGCTCAAGAGCGTAAGCTTTCGTTTCTAGCGATTGATCTCCCTTCTGTCGCTAACACTTGGTTCGATGATGTGCACTTATCGGACTGGGGCTTATGCTGCTTCATGGAGTCATTGGAAATCCAAACCGGCAAGGTAATGCAATCTGCATTTAATTTTGATTTGGCTGCGTTTCCTCCATTACCCAACAACGGTTTGTTTTCTTTTATTAGTTTGCTTAAACAAATTGGTTGCATATTGTAAATCTTTACTTACAAAAATTCGTTTGCTCAATAACATAACAGCTCTAATTACCGGTTAATAATCACCATTCTGTGTAAATAAGAATTTCAAAAATATCCCTCATAACCACATGTCAGAAGCCATACCCAAATTACTCTTACATGCCTAAGATTTCCCCAGTCTTTTTCTTAGCTGCATCCTGAAAACATAGCGTGAGAGAAGGCACTTACAAAAACTCGTCATTTCATTTTCGTTACTTGACTGGACCCTATATGAACATTTGAGCAAAACATGGCGAGAGTGACCCGACCAAAAATATAACCCCAGTCTCCCGGCTACCAAGCGGACGCTTTAGATTAGGAATAGTAATATTTTTGTGCAGTTTCAAACAAGCTACAGTAGAATTTCAAAGTATCACATATTTGCGATTCTCCAATTATTACCTTCTCCTTAGACCAAAGTTTTTGTTTTGATAACCAAAATCAGGCTTCTAGTGTTGAGGATAAGTCTTCTTACCTAGAAGTTTTTCTTACTTTCGTAGGCACACGACTTGAAACAACCAAGGTTAAAAAGTGTTCGCAAACATTGATGAATTGTATGCAAGGGTGGAAACCTGGCTACTTGGCGTTAGGGTGTCAGTTTCAGTTTTGGTGTGTTGAAACCCAGATGTCAGGTTTCAGTTTTGGTTTGGTTTCACCACTGTGTTTCAGTTTTGCTTACGCACAGCTTCGGTTTCTGGGTTTCAGTTTCGGTTTAAGTTTTATCCAAGAAAGCTGTTTTATTTTTAATGCGAATTATTTAAATGCTCTACTCCTTGGCATTTTTGTTTTATTATGATGATAAGTTGCAGTTCAGATTTCCGAGTGAGGAGAGCAATTACTTCAGAAGTTGTCGACTTGGGTATAGTTCCGAGTCCGGTGAAACCAAAGACTCAAAAATTAGTATTCACAGCTTCCTTATGTGACGCTCAGCATTAAAGGAACTGTGCTGGTAATGATGGTCATGGCAATTTTTAAAACCCAAAACCTTAGAAAATTTTGAACAGGTTTTAGTTTCAGTTTCGGTTTTGACGTTTCAAGAAAAAACAGTATTGGTTCAGGTTTAGGTTTTCAAAAATTTGGCTGCGTAGGTGTCAGTTTCAGTTTGGGTTTCCAAAATTCCCTTTAAAACCGGGTTTTCAGGTTTAGGTTTAGGTGTGGGTTTCCACCCTTGATTGTATGTTCAAATAAAGTGAGAACTCAAGAACCCAGTAGTGTAGCCACGGGGGGTGGTGTGTGAGTTGGGGGTTACAACCCTTCCTTATTAAGCCTCAAGTGACGTCATACTTACGTCTCGTTCTGACTTTCTTTTTGATGCGTTAGCTATTTTTACTACTAGGCCTAAGTCGGTTATTTTATATTAATTGGACGCGTAGCCAGAGGCGCATCCCAAGAACTCGATTTAGGGGTGATAAACGGCGCAGAAATATTGTACATTCAAAACAGAAGTATGAAACAGCACAGAGTTCTGTTCTGAATGCACGATATTTCTAGGATAGTTACCCGCTTGTGATATTCTAATACTCGGGTGTCGTGTTTATAGAATTTAAAATTTAGTGGCGTAAACACGGTACGGAAAAGTTTAAACTCTTTTTGAGACTGAAATGCCTTCATACTTACTACTTTTTCTGATATTCATTTCGCAGTGCTAGATACTTTGTCATTAATAATCTGCTTTTGTAATTGCCATAATAACAAAAATTACGTAAATTTTTTTCCTGAATTTTGTTCTTTTGCCGTTATGCTTATGAAGCAATGACGCAATTTTATAAGCAGGGCAGTGCCGCTTCTGTATTCGCAACTGCCCTCAGCCCCTCAGACCTTCAGCAAAAAAAAAGGCTAGGCGATTTCAAGCGAAAATGATTTACGTAGCTCAAAAAAGAACCAAATTGCTAACATTTGAATATCATTTCACCAGTTCACCAGGAAGCGTTCCTTTCACTTATAATAATTGTGCCTTAACTGCCTACAGTATTTGTAGTTTAAAACATATCTTTTAAATTAGAAGCCATTTTTTGTTATTATACAGCGTATGGTCAAATGTGACATCATTCTCAACCCTAGGCGCACGCAGGGGGGCACGTTGCCATGGTCTCCCCTTTTGTCCCTGTAATATGGTGCTAAAACTAAATTTTGAGTCTATAATTTCTCAAACTCATAATGGTTGCAGCGTCCATCCACTGAAGTAGCCAAGCTTCTGCTTTTACACGTAAGCTGCGAAAATATTTTGCATTGTCCATAGTAACTGCACTCACTGCATGCCCTTTTTTGATAGAAAGTGTGCTAAAATGAGTGTTCTTTATGTAAAAACCGCAAAATTTCCTTTACTGAATCCTGGGTGCCCCATTGTTCTCAACCCCTCCCATTGCAAATCCTGTCTACGCTAGTGCAAGAGCCTAACACATTTATTTTTTATTAGGAAACTTGAACCAGCAAATCTCAGCAGCTGACACCACCTTTTTTGTGAGTATTCAATGATAGGTGAATAACTTGAATCCCTTATCATTTTTTTTAACAACTCGCGTTCCACGATCGTTCCGCAACAGTGCTCGTTAGTAGCCATAAATCCATTCGGAATGCACGCTTCGTATAACAAACAAAATTTATGCCCGCTGTAGTGACTCATTTGAATAATCACTAAAAATACCAAGCCAATGGCTGAATTTACAACCGGCTTAGTATCCGATGATAAATCGGCCGTCATTTTGCAAAACCTGACAAGTCGATTTTTCCAAAGATTTTTTTTGCCTATTTTGTGTTTGTTAATTGTCTATCTGTTGTAAAACGCATCTTAAATAGGGTTTGCAAAACTTAACTTGTTGATAAATGATAAAGTTTTAAAAAGCGTTTTGCATAGCCTAACAAAACTTCCAATGGAATTATCACTATTACGTCATAAATAATGTATTATTAGCTTCTCCGCAATCACCAAGACGTCATCAAAATTGTTAGGAAATGCTCTTCTAGCTATCAATAAAATCCATGACTTCATAATGCAAAACCTAACAGCGGATTTTTAAAAGAAATTGTTTTACCTCGAAGTTAGTTCACTTGGACGACCTTAATGTACCACCATGGGCAAATGTTAAAACTAAACTCTGTTTGATAGTTACACTATAAATAAAACAAAAAATCAATCTGAGATTCATTGAGCAAAACCTAAAAAAGCGTATAACAAAACAAACAAACAAAAGAGTATTTGATCAAAACTAATACAAATAACTTCATCGCAGGGTCTGGTGCTATGTTATTGCAAATACTCTCACTCTTCAAAGATTACGGTTCTTATAATTCATCAAACAAGAAAAGTGTTTTTCTCGAAAACCAGAAATGCGAAAAATTGCAGTTGTTAAGTTTTGTTTAATGACAGCCGAACTGTACCGGACATAATTTCCGATTAATAAAGTAACCGTTATTGCTTTTGTTATAACCACCCGCTTCGACGGTAAGTATCCGATGATACTTGTACCCGACATTTTTTGCGCTTAATTAAATAACCGTTTTTATTTTCGTTAGAAGTGCACCAGCAACAGTTTCACCTTACCACCCGCTTGGACCGTAAGTATCCGATGATACTTGTACCCGACATCGTTTGCGATTAAACAACCGTTTATGTTTTTGTCAGAAGTGCATCAGCAACGGTCTCACCTTACCACCCGCTTGGAGCGTAAGTATCCGATGATACTTGTACCCGACATCGTTTGCGATTAAACCACCGTTTATGTTTTTGTCAGAAGTGCACCAGCAACGGTCTCACCTTACCACCCTCTTGGAGCGTAAGTATCCGATGATACTTGTACCCGACATCGTTTGCGATTAAACAACCGTTTTTATTTTTGCTAGAAGCTTACTGCGAAGGAACAAACCAGGCAACCGGCAGTGACCGTAAGTATCCGATGATACTTGTACCCGACATCGTTTGCGATTAAACAACCGTTTACGTTTTTGTCAGAAGTGCACCAGCAACGGTCTCACCTTACCACCCGCTTGGACCGTAAGTATCCGATGAAACTTGAACCCGACATCGTTTGCGATTAAGTAACCGTTTTTATTTTTGTGAGAAGCCTATCACCAATAAATTAACCAGGCAACCGGCAGGGACTGTAATTATTAAGTATCCGGTAATAATTGCACCTGAATTCGTATGCGACTGATCTAAGGTTACCCTTGTTTTTTGCGTTAGATGTCAACCAGAAACGATACGACATTCCCACGGGCAGTGACCGTAAGCATGCGATGATGATTCTTAGCAAATACGTGTCGACGAGAGTAACTTACTTTTTTTTTAGAAATCTACGAGTCCCACACAAAACGTGAAAGTGACGAGTTTGGTTATGAACCCAAATCAGAAAATATCTTTGAAGCTTTTACATGGGAGATTTGGCGTGCGATCAAACGTACCCGTATTTCAGGTGGGAGCTATCACTAGCGGTTGCGACCAAAGTCACGTACAACTTTTGGGTAGTACTGAATACGAATTTTTGTTTTTGGTTGATGCACCTTCTGCATCACATTTACAAGCACCCATCATCGACAAAACATCCATTACTACATCACGTGATTTTTCGTCGTCTAACTGTTGGAATGAAAAATGTAGTGATTTCAATACTATACCTTTCAGTCGTAAAAGTAAGAAACACAGACGTAAGAAGCGTTCTGAAAAAAGTTTAAATTTGTCTACCGCTAACCGTTATGCGTTACTCTTCAATGAAATAGTCGGAGGTTGTGACGATCTTGAACAGTGTAGTGAGGCGAAAGTTTCCTTGAGTACCGGAAGTGCAAAAACGGATAAAAAGAAACAAATCTTGATTGAGGATGTCAGAGAGTATTTAGCTATTAATTGCTTGAAACATTTTAATAACCATGATGTACGCATGTTTTTGAAAGGCAATGGCGCGTGGAGCGCATTTCCTTTTAAATTAAGAAAGGAAAGATTTTTCACGTTTTTGAAAAACAATAAAATAAGCCCCTCTCATTTTGGGGAAAGAGAGTTAGAAGTTTGTGATTCCTCGCACGCATCTTATCACGCAATCATCCTAGCGGATGCCACACGCGCTAGCGAAATTCCGTATCCACAGAGTCCTCGACTTCCATCAACTTGCAGCGCTGGCATTCGCAAAATCCTACGAAAATCGCAAAATTCATCAAATTCAATAATCAGAGCAATAAAACGCAAGTGGTTCAGTAAAAAATCGTTTCGAAAACGAGTTCGCGATTATTACGTGTCTTTATCGGGAGAAACTAGTGTCGGTAGCAATAATTTTGTATCCTTTAACCAACCACAACTTGACATCACTGCGATCAAAAGGAAGAAAATTGTTACCGTCAGCAATGATGAAGAGTGTAGTTCAAAGTGCGCTGCGTCCAACAATTCAAATTGTCCAGATAAAATTTTTGAAACGCCTGAAGTAATTGAGGATGTTATGGATAATTTTAACAAACCGCCTAACAGTACTGTAACCAAATCGCTTGCGGAAATAGAAAGTTTTTTATCCTCTGTCAGACCCCTTCCATCTTGTAAATTACTAAAAAATTACCAATCGGGTGTTGCTAAAAATCTTGCGTCAGCGATGCTAAATTGTACACTGTTAAAAGAATTTGGTCATAGGGGCCCAAAAATTTTGGGTACATTTCGACCCAACTTAAACCTGGATAGACGCGACCAACCCAAAAAATTTTATTGGGTAAAAGCGACCCAAGAATATTTGGTACATTTTTGGGTATGTCTTGACCCAACTTAAACCTGGATAGACGCGACCAACCCAAAATATTTTATTGGGTCGAAACGACCCAAGCATACTTGTTATACATTTGGGTAGATGGGACGTAAAAAATATGAGTCACCTTTAAAATTGCTATACTGACAACGTGTGAGTTAAAACACAGCATGCGTCCACACTGCTAACGCTTGAGCCGTTTTGCTCGAGCGTCAGCAGTGTGAACGCACATTGCGCTTTAAGTAATGCGTTGCACTGACACAAGCAGGCCAGTTTTTGTTTATGCAAACCAATGGCAAGAACGTCTTTCATTAAAAATTGTTACTGAAGTAAAATTACATTAATCAACACCTATTATAAATAAACTTACAATCGATCTTGTAAAAACACAAATTTATTCCATATTGTAAATCGAGAATAAGAGCAATGAAAGCAATTTCTTTACATAATCAGTCCACATGAATGAATTAGTGCATTAAACAATTCTAGAAAAAGCAGACTTTCAAAATTACGTATCCTAAAAATTCTTTTATCACATAGAATTCCATAATCATGACAGTCACTTTATACTACTTTTGCACTGCGCAGAATTTTAGAGGTACGTAAATTTACAAAATACTGCACACCTTGATACCGCCATACGCCAGAATAGATTTTGTAAATTAGAAACACATTGTAGTTCAAAACAATGAAATTGTTCAAGATTTTTTTTTAGGAAAATGTAACGGTAAGCACAATTACATGTGGTCTTAGCAAATCTGATAACACTTTAAAATATTGTTTAATGATATGTACAGTATATCAAAATCGCTTTGAAATGTCATATCAAACAATACCGACTTCTCGTAAAACTTGCGATTGAACGAAAACAGTGAGTTACACACAAAACTGAACTTGAAAGAATCAAAAACGAATAAAAGAGAAAACAATCTACTAAACTTCATTCAAAAAAACCTGAACTCCAGCGCGTGGCTTTGAAAGTATGTTCAGGGCACTTAGTTTCCAGAAACTGCAATGTAGGATGTACAGCACCAGAGTACTCTATATTCAATAAATAATGCATTGAAAAAACTCCATATAAACCTTTTGCGACACTGCTAAAGGAACAATAACATACTGCAGTGCTGTCTGAGTACAAGACTATGGATGAAATGTTAGCCCTGCTGCTTCCCATCGCAAGTAGATATGGCTGACGTCGATCAACAACATTCTGGCCGCTTTCATCCATGGTATCAGTGGCACCAGAAAAAAAGTCCAAAATGTACTGGTGAGCATGGACCAACTTCTTCGCTGTTGTTGGCAGCAAATAACAAAGACCAATTACTGCTGCCATCACTTGCAAATTTAAAAAAAGCGGTAAGCTTGAAATTTAACCTTAGCAACAGCATGAAAGAGGCAAGTTACTTAGAAACATCAGCGATGTACTGCAATGACCACGCCTAACCTATAATAACGAAGACTTCGGCACAAAAAATAAAGGCAATCGTTAAAATGTATAACATATTGGACTTCCAAACTAAGATGCAAGCAACCAGTACAAAAATAATAGAAATGGATTCTATTTCCGCTCAAGCAATTTTCTTAAGTGCAGAAGGTTTGTGTGTGTGTAGATGTTCTCTAGAAGAATCCACCAAGCAGAGCTAAGCATAACTAACGCGAAATTCACGCATGCTTCAAGTTGAATTACTTTCAAGTTAACGCTTGAAATCCACTTCAAACAAAATGGATTCACGCACTAACAGCAATTGCTAATTTGCGATCGCGTAGACGACCAAGTGGAAGAAGCGCCTGCTCTGGAGTAATATAAACTTGGGTTTGATTCCAAAATAGTCCGAATCCTGAATCCTAATGCAGTCGACAGAAAAAGGTAAAGAATATTGCAATTGATTATAGATTACAGTCAATTTTTGCATTCCTGTGCAAAAACGTTCATGTAAAGTTGTTGTATGCAAACGAAGTTCTTACCATCATTCTCCTTGTTCTCATCAAGGCAAGCCAATATGCGATTAAGTGGATGACGTTGGGGGTAGCCTTTGCGACGCGATTTCATAACCTGAAGGATTTTTGGAGTTTTATCCCGCAAAACGCATTCGAAGCTTTCAAAGGTAAAGGCATTGGGCTTTATGTGGCAAAGTTCTTCCAAAAGCTTCAAAACCAAACGAAGAAGTCAATAATTGCACATTACAATTTCACGCAAAACATTTAGTAATTTTTTTACAGCCAATCCAAAAAATAGTACTCCATGCAGGAACTGCAATCGTTGGAAAGGCTCCAGCTCACTGTGTGCGTAGATGACAATAGGATTTACAAAGATCTCCAATATGGTGAGAAAGCACATGACCAACGACTAAGCAGAAAACAACCACTATATGATACAAGAATGTTTGCAAGAAGGACATGACAATTAAAGCTTGAACCTCAGTGGTGCGACACCATAACATGCTTGCACTGCCTTATAATGAAAGTAAAGACTTCTCAGTGACACGGCGATATAGTTACGGAGTTTATATCATCACTGTCTACAAATAGTAAGGTCAACTTATTTTTAGGCGACTAAGTCGAAAATAAACGTTAACAGGATAAATGTTGATGCTTCGCAAATATATAAAAGTTACATTTAAGTTGTTTTTGAATCACACATTTCAAGTAAAATTGCTCCGCATGCTACACAAACCCCTAAGAGGGAGATGAGCTGATTAATTATGAAGTAGCTTACCACATAGTCCAACTTCAAGCATGGCCATTCCTTTAAAACATTCGATGTGTGCTGGATTTTGTTCATTGAATAATTCCAGCGCATGGGAAAAGTTTCCCGACAGAGAAACTTTATAAGCCGTCTATTACGTAGCCTAGACGGCTTAGAAAGCTCGTTGTTCAAAGTCTGAAAAATGTTGGTACTGTTGTTACTCGTATTTAGTTAATCTTTGCCAAACACGCTCTAAATCATTTCGTCACCAACTGAAAATTGACTTTCACAGTATAACCCAGGGATGGCACACCACTGACCGACGGGTGACGAAGTGACCTGCCACTGGCATTTCAGTGACGCACTTGCAGTTTCAAAAATTGTTAAGAAAATGTTAACGTATATACGTAAGTGACGAATGTTCTGAATTTATACGGTAAGTCTTAAAATAAATAGGTTACCAAGAATCATCTCAGCACACTTGATACTGCCACATGTACGTGTTAAGCTGAGAACTACCCATTATCAGCCAAGAATGACTTGCAGAAGGGATGAGGCAACAAATTTCTTATTACTAATATCAATAAATCTGTGACCCACGTGGCATTTTTGTTTTTTTTTGGATTAAGGCCTTCTGTATGAACGTTCACTTAAAAAGGTTTGCCATCTCCGGTATAGCTCAACTTGGGACATTCTCCGGGGAATTTCGTGATAAGGCTCGTATCATTCACCATGCATTGCAGAAAAGGGATAACACTTCATTGTTGTCGAGGAAGAGCAAACCAATGCAAACAACAAGCAGTGTATGATACCGTATTACACATGACGTTAAAACTTCATATGAAATTGTAATACATAAAACAACTAAAAAGAATTTACTTCTTTTTTTCCCTCATATACTCCTCATCGACAGATACTGGTTGATGCGAAGACAACTTTTTTGTTGATGTTATTGTTGGCTGATTCCGCGCGCCAGAAGCAGCTTATTTTGCATACTTTTTCTTCATCTTCTCCGTTTCAGGTCCTCTAAGTTTACCCCTCTTACGCCAGTTAACGAGTTTCGTAGAAAATGCATGGTGCCAAGAGTCCTGAAAATACATGACATTAAAATGAAAAAATCACCCTGAAGGAAAAAGATTCTGTAGGCTGAATCACTTCATCAAACCAACTGTGTAAACTTGCAAAGTTGAAATCGCTCTCTGTTATAACAATCTACTAATTTTTTTTTAATTCGCACGTGTAAGCAAGTTTTATTGGTGGCCTCAAATTTTATGTAAACCAGGTGCACAAACTATACGTGTATATATAATCGTACGGTATGTAAGAAGCAATGCTACATGCTAATCAATCCACAAGAAAAATATTAGAGGCAGAAGCAGCAATATTTTTTCAATGACACAACGAGAAATAAAAGGACGACAATCACGATCCGTCATAAAGCAAAACCTGTTTCCAGCAAAAATATATCTACCAAGATATAAAATTTCAGAAATGGTAAGCATTCTGTCGTAAAAATGTCTGGATATTGATGGCTGATATCCTACAATTTACTATTTCAGAAGTCATAAACAATAATCGCTCGAGCTAAAGTAAAAAACTAAAAATCACTTAAGCAGATAGAGACTACAGCACAAGTTTTAGTTATATATTTTGAAGAACTAGAAAACACATACTATTGCCTCTTTGGCTCCCATTTCCATGTTTAAGCTTGGGTACTTCATGATCAGAGCAGCAGATCCTTTTCTCTTCAACTCAAACGACACATAGCTAAACAATGCAAATTTATAAGATTAATCTTTATATTTCACGTATTAAGTAGGAAAGGTGCTACAAACGTACTTTTACATTTTGTACAATGTATGATCACTCACTTAGCATGCTTGTTTGATTTGACTACCGCGAGCTTACTTAAACCTCGCAGCTATTGCGGTGGTGTGCTTGGAAAACTTTGTATAGCCTAATATAATTTAGTATTTTGTACTTACAAATTATCAAATATTTTTAAATTGATCTGGATAAACAGGTATCCTGTGTTGAACAAGAGCAGTACGCCTATATCAAACTTGTTGCTGTTATATCCAAATGACATCAAAATACAGTATACCAGTATCAACAATGCTTATAAAAACATGCATTTACTTAGAGGATATTTTATCGGCATAGATGAAACCGCAGCACAAGAACGCGCAAAAGTTCTTAGAAGTGATGAAACGTAATGCAAATATAAATATTGCAGTCAATTTACTATTCACACATAAAGTGCAGCTTTTGCAATCAAGGTTAAACGTGAATGCAGCCTGCAAAATTGTTGCGCTTACCCCACAGTCAATATACTGCAGTACAAATGTTTTCATTTATTGAAGTATGCTGTTACATATATAACTTACCACGACGAAGAAGATAGTTCCAGCAGTAGAGACACCATTGCTGTTGTTATGGCAGCTTTTCCAGCTAACGAGTGTTTTCCGGACGAAATCATCTCCTTAGCTTCGGGTGGGAAAATCACCCTATGTATAGGAAAGTCACTGAATGACATTCCGATGCTGGTAACTCCAACCGGAGGGGAGGAACCAGCAAAGCATGTGGTGATATTCTCTTTTGTTGTTGGAGTACCGGTACTAGATGTTTCCAAAGAAGAGCAAGGAAACTCAAACGAAGATTCCACCGTGGTAAGCTCGCTTGGCTCCTCTAACTCATGCACGGATGGTGAAAACAATTCCACACCAGATGAGGAACTTGTACTAGCATCTTTCTGAGTATGTATTTCGACCATTGAAGAAGATGGAGTCTTACTCCTGTAGGGTTCAAATTTCCTGAAAAACTGCATGCACTTGCCAAGCGACAGCGAAGGTATAAATGAGCGAATGAGGTTTGTGTTGATGCTTAACAAAGCTTCGCCATTGACATCTTGCTCTGCGAAAACAAAATAATAACACATTAGCAGAACAACCAGAATCACATAACTTCAAATACCTGTGGAACCGGCGCTTCAAATATCGGTAAGAGCGTCCGCTTGGTAGCCGAGAGACTGGGGTTTTATTCCCGTTCGAGTCATACTAAAGACTTAAAAAATAGTATTTGTAGCTTTCGCGCCAGGCTCTAGGCACAGGGAAGTGCGAAGAGTTTTGTGTATGTGTGTTGTTCATCTTGTATGTCCCCTAACAGAGTTCAATCATTCATGGTTAAGAATTGCAATGGGCAGCCAAATAAGAATGGCCTAAACAATATTATGCTCACACCCACTGTTCCGTTACTTTACCTTCCTGCGTAGGAATAAAAAAGTATTTTTACCACAAGACAGCAAATTGTCAGCATTGTAACTTCGCAAACTTGTACATTGATCTGCAAACAAGGTAATCAAAATCTAATTTAGCCGAAAATGGCTCCACCTTGTTTCACAACTTGTAATTTTATGAAAAAAGTTCTAACGTTTTAGGTCAAAAATTGGTTGCTCTGCGTAACAGCTATCATCTTCGTAGATATTGCACATGCAAAAACGATTTCATTGGCATTAGATGATAGCCTAGAGCATTTAATATGATCTGATGGTTACAAGAAGTTTCAAATAGTTAAACCAGAATATAATTTTAAAGCAATATAAACTGGAAAAGCCTATTATCTTCACACTCATTATGTAACCAAGCTTTTATCTGCCAACATGCTAGATGGATTGTGTTTTATTAACACTGTAGAACTAACTTGGATCTTTCGAAAAAACTTTTGAACTTCTATTGATAAGTTGCATTGACGTCACGGAATTTTCCCGCCAAAAGCACTGGACGGCAAAAAGGTCTTTTCTGTCACCTTTCATAGTGTACGCTGCATGCGCTTAATTTGAAAAGGTGTGGGGTGTATGGAGGAAGGGATGGGAGAGTGTGGGAGATGGGTGCGGAGAAGCGTGGGGAAGGTGTAGGGAAGTGTGGGGGGATGGGACGTGTGGAAAAATGTGGGGTAGGTGTGGAAAAGTGTGTTGGGGTGTGGGTAAGGGGAGATGTGGGGAAGTGTGTTGGAGTGTGGGGGGAGATGTAGGGAATTGTTGGGGGTGGTGTGGGGAAGTGTGTGCTGGAGGTGTGGGGAAGTGTGTTGGGGTGTGGGGGGAGGTGTGGAAAAGTGTTGGGGAAGGTGTGGGGAAAATATAAGGGAGGTGTGGGAAAGTGTGTTGGGGTGTGGAGGAGGTAAGGGGGAGATGTGGGGAGAAGTGTAGGGGGTGTGGGGAAGTGTGTTGGGGGTGTGGGGGGAGGTGTGGAGAAGTGTTGGGGAGGTGTGGCGAAGTGTGTTGGGGGTGTGGGGAAATGTGTTGGGGTGTGGATGGAGGTGTGGGGAAGTGTTGGGGGAGGTGTGGGAAAGTGTGTTGGGGTGTGGGGGGTATAGAAAAACTTTGGGGGAAGTGTGGTAAAGTGTGTTGCGGTGTGGGGAAAGTAAGGGGGAAATGTGGGGAGAAATGTAGGGGGTGTGGGGAAGTGTGTTGGGGTATAGGAAAGTGAGTTGAGGGTGTGGGGAAGTGTGTTGGCGTGTGGAGGGAGGTGTAGGGAAGTGTTGGGGGAGATGTGGGGAAGTGTATTGGGGTGTGGGGGGAGGTGTGGAAAAGTGTTGGGGAGGTGTGGGGAAGTGTGTTGGGGTGTGGAGAAAGTAAGGGGAGATGTGGGGAGAGGTGTAGGGGGTGTGGGGAAATGTGTTGAGGTGTAGAAAAGTGTGTGAGAGAGGTGACGGTGTGTGAGAATTAAAGTGTGGGGCAGGTGTGGGAAAGTGTCGGGGGAGGTGTGGGGGTGTGAGAAAGTTTTGGGGGAGGTATGGAAAAGGGTGTCGAAGTGTGGGTAAGGTAAGGGGAGATGTGGGGAGAAGTGTAGGGGGTGTGGGAAAGCGTGTTGGGATGTGGGGGGAGATGTCGGGAAGTGTTGGGGAGGTGTAGGGGCTGTGTAGAAGTGTTAGGGGAGGTGTGGAGGCTGTGGAAAAATTTTGTGAGAGGTGTTGGGGTTTCCCATGATCCCCCCACACTTCCCCACATCTTTTTTCACCACTCCCACACCCCAACACACTTCCCCACATCCTAACACACTTTTCCACACCTCCCCCAACACACTTTCCCACAACTTTCCCCACACCCTAACACACTTCCTCACACACCCCACACCTCCCCAAACACTTTTCCCACACCTCAACACACTTCCCTACACACCCCACACCTCCTCTAACACTTCCCCACACCCTATCACACTTCCCTACACCTCTCCCCCATTACTTCCCCACATCCCAACACACTTTCCCACACTTCTTTTCACTTTCTCCCACACCCAAAACACTTTCCCACACCTTCCCCATATTTTCCCACCCCTCCACTTTTCCACACCTTCCCCCACATCTGCAACACACTTTCTCACACCTCCCCCACATTTTTTCACACCCCCCATCTCTCCTCACCTCCCCCACACCTCTTTTTAGACTACTTCCCCTGCACCCCAATACACTTTCCCACACCTTTTTTCTCTTTCTCCCACACACCTCTTTTCACTTTCTGCCACACCCAAAACACTTTCCCACATCTCCCCCATATTTTTCCACCCCTCCACACCTTCCCCCCACACCTGCAACACACTTTCTCACACCTCCCCCACATTTTTTCACACCCCCACTTCTCCTCACCTCCCCCGCATCTCTTTTTAGGCTACTTCCCCTGCACCCCAATGCATTTTCCCACACCTCCCCTACATTTTTCCACGCACTCCACCTCCCCCACATTTTTCCACACACTCCACCTCCCCCCACACCCCAACACACTTTCCCACACCTCCCCACACTTCTCCACACTCACCCCTACACTCTTCCATCCCTTCCTCCACTCACCCCACATCTTTTCATATTAAGCGCATGTACACTATAAAAGAATGAAGCTCTTTTTGCCGTCCAATGCTTTTGGCGGGAAAATGATGACGTCAGCTGCAACTCATCAATAAGAACTATATTTTAGTAACACGCTTGATTTTGTGCTTTTTAGAGCACTCATTACTAATAATACCTAATTTTGGCATGACAAACTTTTTTTAAAAAAGTATATTATACCATATTTGAAAAAGTAAATATTAAGAGTATGACAACCTTAATCATATAAAAAGTACTTTTTGAAACGTAACTTCAACAAAAAAAAAAACTATGTTAAACGGTCAAAAGTGCAAAACTTTACCTCGAAATTTAGTTGCAATTTCAGGTAGATTAAGTGTATTGGATATGAAGTCCTCAACCTGATTAACCGACATTGAAGTAAAGTCCATTTGTGTGTCTGCGTCATCAGTATACATCTGAAACAAAAACATTATATAATTCAAGCAGTGGGTAAAAAACTTGGCAAGGATATTGAAATCCGCTTATCAACATGTGGGCGCTTTGCCTTTGCACTGAAAGTAGCTAGGTTGAATGTGTAACATTGTGTTAAGATGGTAGAAACTCGAAGCTGTGCTTTTGGTACATAATGACGTTAAGATGGTGGAAGCTCGTCTTTCTCGCGAGTCTGTGCTTTTTATGTAATGACGTAATGACGTGTTGATCGGAATGGTCTTGCTTTGCAATGTGACTGGATAGTCAGTTAGCATTGGCACCGGTGCTAGACGCGGGTTTTTAGCTGCAATAAAGTATTTGATTTTAAACCTGGTCTGATTTGTTCAGCTGCTGTTAGCAACTGTAACATTGGCGAGCACGCCAGGACCATGAATTATTTTTGCCAACCACCTCAATACCGACTGGGAGAAAGTTTTACCTCTTTTTTGGCCAGTTTCGAGAGTTTCTGTGAAAGCATAGACGCGAAAGATGCAACCAGAAAGCATGTGTTTCTGTCAAGTTTACCGAGCGAGATGAAGTTTGAAATGCAGGAACCCGATCGGCAATTATACGAGTTGAACTTTGACGACCTTTTGGAAAAGGCTAATGAAGTAGCTGGGGGAAAACAATCTAGGAATGCGCGACAGAAATTGATTACCAGATGTCAAGAAATTGGAGAGTCGAATCGAAGCTTCGTCACTGCCTTGCATCAGCTTGGAGAATTGGCGTATCCAGAAAAAGCAGATTCCAGAATCAAGAATGATGTCTTGTACAACGTTTTGTTGGCTGGCTTGAGAGACAAACATCATGTTGATCGACTGGTAACTTCAAACGTTGGGAAGACAGACTCCCCAAGTTTTCTGGAGACGGCTAAGCGTTTGCTTACTTTCGACGGCAGCTCTGAAAGCAATGTTGTGTCAGTGATTGATACAGTGAGAACAACCGAGACTGCAGAATTGAAGAATGTTGTGGCAGAGCTCCGAAAGGAAGTACAAGAATTACGAGAGCGTTGCAATTTTCGATCTTACGCAAATAATTCACCGAATCGCAACGGGAGATTTCATGGCTTAGAAAATGTCACTTGCTATGGTTGTGGAAGAAAAGGACATATTCGAAGATATTGTCCAGAGTCCAGACATCGGGTGTACGAAAGGGAGGGCGATAAATCTCAGCAAGACGGTGGAGCACCAACCGCTTCTCAACCAGTAAGTCCTTCAGTTACCTATAAAGTTTCGACTGTTGCGGGGGAACTGTTCAAATACGCAAAAGTTATTGTTAATAGTGCTACAACTTATGCACTGATTGATACAGGCGCAGCGGTTACTGTTGTGTCGGAGTCTTTTTTTCAATCTCGTGCTCATAGCGAGTTGATGAAGCGCCCGATGAATGTGAGATTTGTTGGAGCTGGAGGAGAACCTCTTTCGATAACGGGAATGGCTAGAATAAATATTGCGATTGGCAGTATCCGAACCCAGATGATTGTGTATGTGTGTAAAAACTTGACTGAGGATTGCATTTTAGGACTAGACTTTTTACAAGACCATCAGTGCATTGTTGATTATAAGCATAAGACATTAGCCGCCGGAAACGCTTCTGTGCAGTTGCTACGGCGCCCGGATAGCAGCAACTCAATTCGGTTTGCATGCGCAAGTTTAATTGAATCACTTTTCGTGCCGCCTTTCACTGAAATTGTTGTGTCCTGCAGAGTAAAGGATAATTTTTCAGATAACGATGTAGTTATTGTCGAAAGAAATCAAGCGTTCTTTGATAAATACGAAATTTTATCCGCAAGTGCTGTTACTAAAATTCGTGATCATACCACCGCTCAGGTAAAACTGGCAAATTTTACTTCTATAGGTAAATTTTTACCCGCTGGAACAAACGTGGCTAAAATTAGCAATATTTGTGAAAATCATTGTAACGATTGTGACTTTACCTTGTGTACAGTTTCAGAATTGACGGAAACCCCGCAAGTGGTGAACGGTGATGAAGACGATAGGTTTTCTTTTTTGTGTGATGAACTAGGACTAAATGAGTTGAACGTGTCCGAGGTCCAACGGGATGCCTTGATGGCAGTTATTAAAAAACACATTGCAGCATTTTCCTTGTCACCGAATGATCTAGGTCAAACAGACCAGGTGAGTCACAAGATTGACACCGGTGATTCTGTACCAATTAGGCAGCATCCACGTCGGATGTCCAATAAGCAAAAAGTGGAGGTTGATAAACTTGTTGATGAAATGTGTGCAGATGGCATTATAAGCCCATCCAAATCTCCCTGGTCTAGCCCAATAGTGTTGGTTAAGAAAAAGGATGGCTGCTTCCGTTTTTGTGTTGATTACCGTGCTGTGAACAGTTGCACCAAAAAGAATAGTTATCCCTTGCCTAGGGTTGACGAGAGTCTTGACCAATTATCTGGTTGTGGGTATTTCACTACACTTGATTTAAAAGCGGGATATTGGCAGATTCCCATGAGCCAGGGGGATAAAGAGAAAACTGCCTTCACCTGCCATAAGGGGCTGTTTGAATTTAATGTAATGCCTTTTGGACTTGCCAATGCCCCGGCCACGTTTCAGCACTTAATGCGAATTGTTTTAAATGGAATTGAATGGAATGGTGTTTTAGCGTATTTGGATGATATAATTGTGTATGCACGAACTTTTGATGCTCATTTGCAACATTTGGACGCACTTTTGTCACGTCTTACTGCACATGGGTTGAAGTTAAAACCTTCAAAATGTAATTTTCTGAAAACTGAAGTTAATTTCTTGGGACATGTTGTATCGAAATCAGGAGTGTCTTGTGACCCTGACAAAATTTCATGCATAGTTAATTGGCCAACACCTGTGAACGTTAAAGATGTTCAAAAATTTCTGGGTTTAGCTTCTTATTATCGAAAATTTGTAAAAGATTTTGCTAAACTAGCAGCACCGCTTTATGATATAACCAAGAATTCACCGAAATCGTTTTGCTGGTCAAAAGAGTGCAATGATGTGTTTGTGTTTTTGAAAAATGCTTTAACAACTGCGCCTGTCCTAAAGTACCCTGATTTTTCTAAGTCGTTTATCGTTGACACAGATGCCTCGAATACCGCAGTGGGTTGTGTTTTGTCACAAGTGTATGATGGCCTTGAACATCCTGTTGCATACGCTAGTCGCGCACTTAATAAAGTGGAACGCAATTATTCCACAACTCGCAAAGAATTGTTGGCAGTAGTTCATGCTTTGCAGAAATTTCGTTGTTACCTCGATCAGCCGTTTTTATTGAGAACTGATCATGCATCCCTCCGATGGCTATGGCAGGCCAAGGATACTTATGGACAATGCGCTCGCTGGTTTGAGTTACTGGCGGAGTTTGATTTCAAACTTGTTCACCGAGCTGGCGCCAAACACCAGAATGCTGATGCCCTAAGCCGTTTGCCTAATGTTAATGAACAATGCGATGCAGAAAAATGCCCGTTCGAAGTAGACGAAGATTATAGCACGACCCACGCTACCAGTTGCAAGCAGATATCTGCCATTGATATGTCCGAGTGCTGTGGGTGGACCTCGATGAATGTTTCTGCTGCTCAGCAGAATGATGAGCATTTGTCTGTGGTGCTTGATTGGATTCGCAAGGGTCACCGGCCGCAGGCTAAAGAGATGAAAACAATGAGCAGCGAGGTTCGCCATTACTGGTCAATGTTTGGTGAAATATCGTTGCATCACGACTGCCTTTATCGAAAGCATGAAGATCACTTGATGACGGAGCGCTACCAATTGCTTGTTCCGAGTGCGTTGCAGGCGGATGTAATGGAGTCTTTACACCAGTCGGCTCATGGCGGTGGTCATCTAGGCATTGAACGGACAGCACAGAAGATTTCAGAACGTTTTTACTGGCCTCGTTGGAGATCAGACGTTGACCAGTTTTGCACAGAGTGTGCAATGTGCGATCAGAGGAAGCAACCACCCAAAAGACCTAAGGCACCTCTTGTGCCATCTTCCGAACTGGAACCAATGGAGAGAATTGAAATCGATGTTCTTGGGGGCCTTCCGACAACTAACTCTGGTAATCGCTACATACTGGTTGCGTGTGATATGTACACTAAGTACATGCAAGCATGGCCTATGCGCACGCAAACGGCACAAGAGACGGCGCTCACTTTGTACAACAATTGGCTTACAGTACATGGCGTCCCTCAGCGGATTCATTCAGACCAAGGTGGCAATTTTGAAAGTCTACTGTTTAAAGAATTAATACAGTTGATGGGGTGTGCAAAATCCAGGACGACAGCCTATCACCCTGAAGGAAACCGGGGTGTTGAAAGGAATAATCGGACAATCATTTCTATGCTGAAAAATTATGTGCAACGCGATGCACAGACTTGGGACTTGTCATTGTCGGCTATATGTGCTACATATAATGCGAGTCGCCACGAAGAAACTGGTGTTTCACCTCATTTCCTACTAACTGGGAGGGATCTCCGTCTGCCAGCTGATCTAATATCGGGCAAACCATCATTCGCTCCATCGACACATGTTATATCCGATCTGCAAGATAGAATGACCTTCGTGCATGAAGCTGTGAAGTCTAGACTTGAAAAGCGAAGAGCATCCATGAAACAACGTTATGATCAGGGCGCATCTGCTAGCACATATGAAGTTGGTGATGTTGTAATGTTAAAAAGCACTGTGTTGAACACTAATGAACCAAGAAAATTTCATATGCCGTATAATGGTCCGTATCGTGTTGTTGAAGTGTTGCCACCTGTTAATTATGTTATTGAAAACATGCATAAAACTTGCAGAAAAGTTGTGCACTTTAACCGTCTTAAGCGCAGCCGTGGTAAATTTCAACCTGATGTGCCCACTGAATTGAACGCTGAATCTGAACCCTCGAACTTAAAACCAGAGAACAATTTGATAAGTAAAGGTGGCGTTACTTTTGTTAAACGTGGTCCCGTTCGACAATCAAATGAAACATTGGGCACAGGAGTAAATCTTCGACCACGGCACACCTTGAGGCGGCCCACTTATTATTGCGCGTAATTTGTGTGTCTTTAATTGTTTTCACGTGTTTCACTTTGTTGTCACGGTTGTTGTTGTTGTTGTTTTTTATGAGGGTTCTTGGTCGCTGTTGTGGAACCTATGGCTATTTGCAACTAATGCGATTATGTGAATTGATGAGCAGGAAACCTTTCTTAAGAGGGGGGAGGATGTAACATTGTGTTAAGATGGTAGAAACTCGAAGCTGTGCTTTTGGTACATAATGACGTTAAGATGGTGGAAGCTCGTCTTTCTCGCGAGTCTGTGCTTTTTATGTAATGACGTAATGACGTGTTGATCGGAATGGTCTTGCTTTGCAATGTGACTGGATAGTCAGTTAGCATTGGCACCGGTGCTAGACGCGGGTTTTTAGCTGCAATAAAGTATTTGATTTTAAACCTGGTCTGATTTGTTCAGCTGCTGTTAGCAACTGTAACAAATGCACTCATTTCTTTTAAAGTTTTACCATTAATTAAAATCTTTGTTACAGGAAGTTGTAAAAAGACCAAACTCATCATGTCCTATCTTTTAATAGTTTATTGTGCGCACTGTCGTGCTGTTTGCAATTGCGCAATTTGAAACAACATTTTTTTAGCTGCACGAATTTCAAGCAACAAGTGCACAAAGTAAGAAGAGCGGCTGGTCAGCTCTGTTGTAGCGACACTGCTATTCCAGCAAGAGATCTGCGGTTTGTGTCCTGGGCTGGTAACTTGGATTTAGAGTCACCGAAGACTTACTACTGCTGCGCTGTGTTGCTCCAAGCCCTGAGCTGCAGAGATGCGGCCCGCTTTTACTTACACACTTCGGTGTAAGGCAGCAAATATAATAACGATTTGACAAAGTAAGAAACTCACTAATTGCGCATGCAGTTTTTAAGCATAAAAACAAAGCAAAACAAAAAGCGGCTTTCATAGTATTTCAACGATACTTTTACAAACCGATGATGCCCGTATTTGTAACTGTTAACGCACGATCTTTTAATTTACTCGCCTTGCCACGGTCTCGAACTCTCGTCTCCAAAATTTACTTTGAATGAAGTCAAGTATGTTGAAGTCATTGTGCAAGGCGCTTTAGACCTCGCATGCTGGTAATCTGTCAAATTGTATAATGCCTGTTTTTCTTCGCGTAATCAACGTAATTTTGTAGTTTTGCACACTGCACGTTATGAGTTAAACTTTATACACCGTTCTTTGTTTACATTACGATATGTTCAATTTGTTTGTGTCAATGTGGGTATCTTATTAAGGAGTTTTTTTTGTGTATTGGTGCAGGCTTTCACCTAAAAGCTATCAAAATTTGGGTTTTGAAGTTTATGATATGTATTTTTTTTGGGGGGTAAGCCTATATTTGTTTAATTGTTTGATATTTACGTTGTGTCATTCATTCATTTATATATGTTTTTTTTCCTAATATTAGTCCTGGCGCTAAAAAACATCCTTAGTTATAAAGCGCCGTAAAATTCCCTAATAAAAATAATAATAATTTTTCTTTGGTCAGTTGTTCTCATGCAGTTGAGCGATCAAGACGTTTTGTTTTTCAAGTCATATATTATTGGTTCAAGACTTTTTATTTTTCAAGTCATATATTTTTGGTTCAAGCAAGTCGTTTGAGTAGAAATTCAATCGGTTTAACCTCCGATTAATTTTTGCTTTTGCTGGTATTATTTTTGTTGGTTATTAAAGAAGAAAACTATACTTTTTATCTCGTCTTATGCCAGCGGAGTGAAGTTTCAGGCGTTCCGCCTAAACAGTTGAAACAGAACTTAAGATCTTTGGGCAGAAGTCTGAAAAGTCAATAACCTTCAGCTTTTGACAGTTCAGTTTTTAACAGTATCAAAATTCAAGACAGGACATAGGCACTCCAACTCATACTGCAATGCAGAGCTTTCAGCAAGAAAAATCTATTAAAACTTCTCACAACACCGGTAGCTTACCAAAAGTTATAAAGAAAAAAACATGTGGCATAATGTTTTATACAAAAAATGATAAAGCATTTATGGCGTTTAAGTTAAAACAATTTCCATGCTCTAAAGAAAAACTGAATAAGACTGGTTCAAACGCACTGGTAAATGAAAGCTGAAAATAGACTAAATCTTGCAAATTTAATAAACAAGCTATTGAAAATTTATAGCGCACTCAGGGAATAATTTGATTTTTGCGATCAGCTCCAGCCACTAATCCAACTTGTTTTGCAGTATCTGCAGCTTGCACACAGTACTGTTGGGCTACGTTAGAAAACGTAGTGCAAAGTGGTACAACGATAGCCTTTACTATACTTTGTTATTCCTGGCTAAAGTTAAATAGGAACAGTGTAAAATCAATAACATGCCGTAGATTAAGCCAATGTACAATTCAAAAAAAGTTAATTTTATAAGACATATAATTTCAAAAAACTTGTCCCATTATTTTCATTTTGACATCGTACAACGTACATATCCTATAGCAGTAAATTGATAATTATGGAACTAGTTAATAATACACTGATACAGTAAGTTTTGTACGTGCTTTACCACAAATTTTGGGTGATGTTTCGCATTGGCTATTGACATAATTAGGCTACAACATCACAATTGCTACACTTCACAATGACGGGGGACCCTAAACTTTCCCTAAACAAATTTGTGCCTGCCTATGCATTTCAGGGAAAAACTGAAGCATATATGATGGTACAACAGTGATGTCATAGGATAACTTTGTCGACAAATGATGATATTGCCTATTATAGTATTAAATTTCAAATTATCACTTACCATTTCAACTTTACAGTAGTGTTTGGATACCAGTAATCACAAGGGTTCCTGATAATTCTATCCAATACAATGTAAGACACTGAACTGCTGAACCAGTTACACTAAGTAAAAACTTACCGCAATGTTTTGGAGGTCACAATTACTTTGATACCAAATTACCGTACTGTTAAATAACATCAGCTGAAAAAATTAATTACCGGTACCATTTCAAACAGCAGTTAAGAATGTAAGTGATCAGCAGTACGGGTAGCCAATTTCTACCAGTACCGGTATGCTTTTGCAGTGTTACATCAATAAATTTCAGATTCAGATTCAATTTATTTCATCGCATTTACAATAATAACAAAAAAATGCAATCACTTAATAATAATAACAAAAATATATAAACGTAAACAATACGCCTTAACATAAAATAGTTTGAAATCTTTGCGACAGGGAAGCTGCGAAGTGACCATCTTAGGGTCTTCAAGTCAAGCAGCCACCCTTATTCGTGCGTTTATTAGGTTATTATGCCTTTTGAATTTAGCCAGCAATGAATTTGTAATGGGTTGATTAGCAGTCAGTTATGAGAGAAAGTGAGAAGGGAATTTTAATTTTTTTCTAGGTCCAATTTGAGTAGTTTAATGAATTGACTGAATTCGTTTATTTTGATCGAATCAGGTATTTTGTTCCATATTTTTACACCCATGTATTTTATGGAGCGCTGGAGTCGGTTTGTTTTATATTGCGCTATGTTATATTTAAGCCCAGTAATGCTACTTCTTGTATTGGCTGAATGAATTTCAGCGATTCGTGCAAAGTATCTCGAAAAAGATAGGGGAAGTTTATTTTTATGGAATTTATACATGAAGATCGCAGTTTCGTAGATATGTAGATCATGAAGTTGCAAAATTCCAAGACTTTTGTAGACGGGACCACATTTGTCAGTGCGCTTTGAATTACTAATTAGTTCAATTGCTTTATTTTAAAGTCCGGTTATTTTACTGGTTTACGTTTTGAATGTATTGTGCCAAACTAATAACCCATAAAATAGATTTGAATGAAATAGCGCATAATACAGTTTTAAAAGCAAAGGCGAAGGCAAAATACTCCAAAATATGCCACTCAGCAAACGGTGTAAAATGGCAATAAGTACCGCAGCTATAGTTTAGCTATCTATGTTACTTACTAAAATAGAATTTTTCAGTAACAAGCTTATTTAAGTACCGGTAGTTCTATTTTTGGATAATTTATACTTTCGCTTGATTAATATTAACAGAATATAATACTAATTAGCATTCTTTTTATATTAGAAGTGGTTTGTATGCTTTATACGACATACCGGTACAGAATTTACCGGAAATCTTTTTGAATTGGCAAGATTGACCAAGAAATACCAATCATGGTAAGAAATATGAATAAGCGCTGTGTCGACACTGACAAGACAGAGTACATCATGGTGATTTTTTTCTTATTTTCCAACAAAAACTATTTTACTATCACTCCAGCTTTAAAGTATTCTTTCAGAAAACAGGTTTGCAGAAACTTTTCTACAAGTGTAAAGTTTTGAAATCTGTGCACAATGTATTTTTACATACTTCAGCACTTTTTACTCGACTTGCACTACCGGACTACCCATACCTTTGATTGTCAGTAACAATACTTTTATTTACCGGTAACTTCATTTTCCACCTGTGCCCTCAACTTGCCTATACGTTGTACCGGTAAATGAAATTAGCCAGCTTACCTATTGCAAACATTAATGTTTATGAACGTATAAGAAGTAAATAAAAGATGAATTAATATCCAAACTTTAACAGTTTAACAAGCTACTTATTCTTGTTGCATACACAGCCTTTCGCTCAAACATTTATGGTAACCGGTATAAAAATGATGAAAAACTGTATGATTTTCATCACGTGCGGGTAAACGCTTGGTGGCAGTATTGTAATTTTGCAATATTTTTGAGGAGCGATCATTAGCTAAGAAAAAACTATAATATTGAATCTAATAAAATACATGAAAAGAATTGTTTCGCTTCAAATGATACAAGATTTAGATCTTTGCACGTGAGATTAATCTACTGTGACAAATGTGCAACTTAATGGATATGATATACTTCTCAGTAATCGTCCTGTATTTTGTTCTGAAGCACTTTGAACAATTGTTCATATATTTTGTATGGATAAATTTGTTGAGAATTTTTAGCAAGATATTTCCGATTGGCTGTCGGTTTCATTACATCACGATTTTAATGTATTATTTGGATTTAAAAATGCAATGAAATATTTCAATTGACCTTTTTCCACCCTCTAGTGGCGACGTTGCGCTGTTGCTAACCTCTGGCAAGCTATTCGAGTAATTGCATTGTCAGCATGCTAGATTGGTGGAGGTTCGCGGTCGCAAGGCTTACTGCGAGTCCATAGTAAATAGGTTGGGACGGTTGAAATCGTTCGGCAGGTTATATTTTATTATAGAAATGTGGCTAATTTATAAAAAGTTGGTCGATGAGTAAACTTTATAGGGCCTATGGGCTAGTGTGACAAATCAGCAGTGGTGTAAAAAGTATTTTGAAACAGAACTTAAGTAAGAGTATTGTTACTGACGGCAAAACTACTCGAAGTAAAGTAGAAAGTATTGACTGAAAAAAGCACTTGAGTAAAAGTAAAAAAGTAGTCATTTAAAAACTACTCAAGTAAAAGTACTCGTATAGCGTTTTCAAACGTTAAAGTGTCAACTACACACTTGCCGATGCGGTGATGATGGACTTGCTTTGAAGGTGGCAAAATGGTGAACCAAAAGAAATTATTACCGCCCAGATGGCCGATTGGATAGAGCGTCTGCTTCTGGAACGGTAGAATCGGGGTTCGATTCAGAGTTGGCTTAAACCAATGACTTAAGAATTGGTATTTATAGCTTCCCTGCATGACGTTTAGTATCAAAGGTGACAGCGTAATTCTTTTTCCATGGCGATGACGAGACCGAGTGTTATGGAGTTGAATAATGGAGAATTGGAATGTAAATGCAGATTTTAGGCGCAACGAGGGATTTCAAGGCGAGATGTAACTCCAATGCCACAATAGTAAACTACTTCTACTTTTCTCAAATAAAAACTACCCAAGTAGAGTTACTTTATACAAAAAGTACTTAAGTATACGTAAAAGTAGTCAAAAAAAAATTACTCAAAAAAGTACTCGTTACCGAAAAAAAACTACTCAAGTAATCTACTCAAGTAAAAGTATTTCGTTACTTTACACCACTGCAAATCAGTACCGGTAGCCTACATACCGGTACCTAATGACTTCAATGGCCATGCTCTACAGTACGGTACTGATACGGTAGGTTATACCGGTAGGCTACACTGATACACTGCACAGCTAGGCCTACGCTTAGCTCAGGCTTAACTTTGTATTTGTAGCGTTCAAGGTACTGTAGCTTAAACTGTTTAGTACAGTAGGCTATCGCAGCGTTAGGTTATTAGATGCAACCAGTGTACACCGGTACAGGTGTAGCAGTGAGCACTAATAGGCCCTACTGAATACAGTACCGATAACAAGAGTAGCCTACCAAGTACCGGTACTGTACGTCAGTAGCCTAGGCTATTATTTCTGTTGTTAGATTTTGAGAAGTCAGTTACCCGTACCGGTAGGTGTGTAAAGCTAGGCCTAAATCATACCCACGTAACACCTTGGGCTAGTGATTGCATGATGCAGACCAGCAAAAAAATTTGAACTTTTAATTTGTTTTTGTCATAATTTTCATTCTGAAAATCAGCAACAGGTTTTGGGGCAATGTATACTGTTTTCCATGGCTGCCTTATCCTGACGTTTAGGCTTACCATACTGGCCTATTAGCTGCTGTCAGTGCCAGATCCTACTGCAAGCCACAGCTGATACCAGTACTGTTATTGTAGACCGCGGGTTCCCAAGCTGGGGTAGCACCCCCAGGGGTACATTTCGATATTTCCAGGGCTACATTAGATTAAGTTTAAAGATATTCTTTCTATAATAGATAAAGATATTCTTTTGTAAACTAAACAATCTTAAACTCAAGTACTATATTTGTGGTGATATTAACATTGATCTTCTTCGAGGTAGTACCAATATAAAAATTCAAGAATATATTGATATGCTTGTCAGCTTAGGCTGCAGCTCATTAGTGAATGTACCGACACGCATCTCTGCTACATGTTCTACGTTATTAGACCATTTGTATACAAATGACTTGGAAAATCGCTTAAGCTGTTCTGTCCTTGAATATGATATCTCTGATCATCTTCCTATATTTTTCTCTATAAATAGTTCTCCCCAAAGAAATCAATTAATCCCTGTTAAAATTAGAAACATGAAGTATTTTGATAAGGAGGTTTTTCAAACTGATCTAGCTCATGCTTATGCAACATTTGAATCTTTAACTAACACCTCTAACAATGGATCACCACAAGCAGCCTTTAAAGATTTTATTCAAATATTTCACAATGTCATAAATAAAAATGCACCAATGAAAAATTTAAGTCGCAAAGAGAAGCACTTTAGGCAAAAACCTTGGATAACTAGTGCAATAAAAAAATCTTTAAAAACAAAAAATAAGCTCTATCGGCTTAAATTAAAAAATTTAAACAATGCCACATTTGCTCGAGATTACAAAATATACAGAAACAAGTTAACTCATGTTAAAGAGCATGCTAAAAGGCTATATTACAATCAGTTAATACAAGAAAACATGCATAATTCCCAAAAAGTCTGGAAAACAATTAATGAAATCCTGAACAAAGTACCTAAAAGGAATAACTTACGTATACACCAAATTCTTGACAACAAGGGTGTGATACATACAGATCCACCTGCAATTAGCAACACATTTAATAATTATTTTGCAGAAGTAGGACCATCCAAGGCTAAAGACATCCCTCCTGCAAAAAGCAATTACATTAATAATATCACAAGTACAACATACTCTTTTTACTTAAGCCCAATTACAGAAGAAGAAATACATTATCATATAAAAAACTTAAACAGTAGAAAATGTACCGGTATAAATAACATTCCAATAAAGTTTATTAAAATTGCCTCAGTTGTTATCACACCTATATTAACTAATTTATACAACGATTGCATATCTAAAGGGATTTTCCCAGATATTTTAAAATTTTCTCAAATAACTCCAATCTACAGAAAGGGGCCGAAGAATATGTGTTGCAATTATCGTCCAATTTCCTTGCTTTCACCTTTTAGCAAAATTTTTGAGAAATGTCTATACAGCCAACTTATCAATTATCTAAACAAAAAAAATCTAATAACAAGTAGTCAGTATGGTTTCAGGTCAAAATACTCGTGCTCTATGGCTGTATCCAAAATTAGTAGTGAAATTATAAAAAGTATAGATGATAGGAAAATAACTTGTTCAGTATTTCTTGACCTTGCCAAGGAATTTGACACTGTTGATCATGAAATTTTGTTTAAAAAAATGCAATTGTATGGAATTCGTGGAATAACACTTCAGTTGTTTAATAGTTATTTGAGCAATCGAAAAATGTTTACGCTTGTTAATGGTATATCATCAAGGATGAATGACGTGACATGTGGAATCCCACAAGGATCTACATTAGGTCCTCTTTTGTTCACATTATATGTCAATGATCTACCATCTGTAACAAAATTCAACGTAAAATTATTTGCAGATGACACAAACTTAACTATGTCTCATTATAAAGATAAAGAGCTACAAAATAATGTGAATAATGAATTAGAAAATATTTGTGATTGGATGAGATGTAACAAATTATCAATAAACTTTTCTAAAACTGAATATCTACTAATCACAAGAACAAAAACTAAAAGTTCATTTGAAATAAAGATAAATAATCACATCATTAAACAAAACAGTTGTTCAAAATATCTAGGTATCTACATAGATGATAAGTTGACGTGGAAAAAACAAGTAAGCAGTGTATGTTCTAAAACAGCACGCGGTTGCTGGGCCTTGGCGAGGTTAAAAAACTATGTCAATCAGAAAACCCTGCTTAATGTATATTATGCAATGATCCAAAGCCATATACAATATTGCATATTAACATGGGGCGCTGCTTCCAAAACTACGTTAAATCCCTTAATAAAATTACAAAAACGAGCTGTTCGATTAATCACTAATAGTACGTACAATGCACATTCAACACCTTTGTTCAAATCCTTGAATTTATAAAAAATAGATGACATCCATAAACTCGAAGTTGGCAAACATATATATCAAGTAAATTCAAAACAATCTGCAGGGGTAAATCCATCTGCATACATTCCATTAAAATCAATGCATTCCTACAACACAAGAAAACGAGTAAATGAAAATTACTTTTCAAAGAGAACTAAATCTAAATTTGGCAGAACAAATATTGAAATACTTGGACCAAAATACTGGACAAGTGTCCCAAGTAATCTGAAAAATTACTCCTTACGAACATTTGCAAAACTGTACGAAGAACACATAATCACGCAGTACTAAATTCAAATTCCGGTTCTGCGAAAGGCAAAAAATTTTAAATTTCCAATTTATTGCAGCTTCCTCAACAGGTGATTCCCATATATACTGAGTATGTGTGTTATTTATTTATTTATTTTAGTTTTTTTTTTTTTTTTTTAGTTTCTTTTGTGTGTATCTAGTCAAACAATTTGTTTTGAGTTAAACCAAATTTCAAAGATGTTGCGAAGGTGGTGGTTGACTTAGATGACCTTATGGTCTTTTCACTAACACCTTGTCAAGTCAATGACTTCATTAATTTGTTTATGCATAAAATGTGATGGTGCTTGACAAATAAACTTGTTGTTTAACTTCTAATTTGTTCAGAACAGTTTTTATCACCTGATGTAACTAATTTGAGACCTGAGTTTAAGAACTTTTGAAGAAATCAGATTTTCACTCCAGTAAAAACTTTTACCTGCAGCTAGTGTTGTTTTTCAATCACATCACTGCATCACTGAAGACAAAACAGTACTGTTGATTAATTTTTAGCCTATATAAGAACCATAGTTATATACAAGTACTGGTACTATGAGAACCGTAGTAGCCTACTATACAAAAAAATCTTATATACAAAAATCTTTGCTGCTAAATACGAGAAATTTTTTTGGGTACACATAAGCGCAAGTGCAACCAGGGAGGCTGAAGCCCACCACTTAGTAGCACCACTGAAAAAGCACTGTATACGCACTGTTAAAATAGTGTAAGCTACCATTATCGGCAATTTTTAAAAGAATAAAAACTCCAAAGTCGAACGCCGTCCAGGGCTTCGTCCCAAACGCCGTTGGGGGAGCTTACGGCTCTCCTCCAGACCTACTGGCTGAACTCGTCCTAGGGTTTTTAATACAAAGTCAATATCAGATAATTTCCAAAGCAACAAATGCAAGAAATCTTTTTTTTAAAACCCTTCCTTATGAAAATCCTGGTAGGGGCAGTGGGGGTCCATGAGCAAATTTATATTGTCCAAGGGGTACTCAAGAACAAAAAGTTTGGGAAGCCCTGTTGTAGACAGATAGAGACCACTATATATATCAATATGTATGCATAGGTGGGCATGAATTGCTAATCTGCTAATGGTGGTTAACGAAGCTAACATTTTGAGTTAGTGTGCCCACCTATATATGTCAATATGTTATTACCAAATAAATTTGCATTGTTTTTTTTTTCTAGATTAAGTTAATCAGTTAATATGGAAAAATTAGAATACTTTGAAACTTTGTCAATCATGGAACTAAAAGAATATTTGAAGAAAAAAGGAATAACATCTACTGGCCATTCTAAACAAAATTTGATAATTCTATGCCAAGCTTCGACATCTTTAGTGGACGACCCTGGCCTTCAAAATTGCAACACCTGGAACATTATCGAAAAAAAGCTCCTAAAAATTGGCATAACTGATAACCCAAAAAATTTCAATTACTCAAAATTACAACTGCCAGGCATTCCTCCATTTGGACTCGTAGACGTTTTCAATTACTTAATATGCAGCAGAACCGATTACGACAACAGAAAATTGAAAGCGTTCAAAAGCTTTGATGACTATAAATTGTTTGAAGATGGCCATGTAGAAAAATTGGAAATGTGCCAAAAGAACGATAACTGCTTTTTTCGTGCCGCAGTCCTGCCAACATGTAGGAAATATACTTTTCTCCACAAAAGAACGTGCTCATGTTGGTTTATGGTAACTGCTGAAGGAGACGTGCATGTGGCACTTTGCGAATGTATGGGAGGGTAAGTGTGTTTTCTGTTGTATGTATCTATTAAACGTTTTACATGCCTTGTTAATCTTATGATACCAGTACTGGTTATATACGTAGATTCAAGGATGCTGCATAACTTTTAAGAGACTTTCAATTAAAAATTTTAAAGTACATGCTTTGAATATACTGGTAGGGCCCCAGGGAATAAGCCTACAGAAACAGTTACTGGTATGCCTGGGTGGATTCATAGCCGTTTAAAAGCAATACACTTTAGGTCAATAACAAACTCTCATGACTCTATTTGTAGTAGCCTAAGCAGTTGCAAATGATCCATTTTTATCCTGAAAGCAGTATAGGTGAGTTATGTATGTTCATGAACAATTTAACAAGTAATGGTATTGGTTTGTGCCTACCTATGATCTTGGGTACCGATATCATATTTGCAATGGCAATCTGCGTTTATTTAGTACCAGTATATAAATAATATATATGCATTTTTGGAATTTTTGTAGGCCATGTCGTGTTGCTGTAGCTTGAGAATTGATGTTTTGCAGAGCTGATGGTGGATGTAGACATATTGCTGCTGCATTATATGAGCTCAATAACTTTGTTGCTACTGCTGCTTCAGTGACAGATGGACCTTGTGCTTGATCTAAAAAATCGAGACCATCAGATGAGCCTATGAAGGCTAAAGATTTATTTTTGCTTTACCGGTAAGAATTTGTAGGCTACTTTTTCCCTGATGCAGATACTGTAGTGTCACGAGAAGAACTTACACAAACAAACTTTCAATCAGTTTGTTACTTAAATAATTCAATTTTAACTTTACATTAAAAAAATACTTTATCTCTTCTTTACGGATTCTTAGCAAGCCAGTGGTGCGGGAAGTAGGGGGGCTGGAGCCGAGCCCAGGCGATGATACATTTTTTTATTTCGAGCCCGCACCCAGTCTGAAAAGCGTTCCCGTGCCACTGTAGCAAGCACAAATTAAGCAAGCAATGAATCAAATTTCAGGAGGATAATTTCGGAAACAAGTCTGTTGTTCCATGTAAGGGGCATTAAAACGTAAACTTTTGTAAATTCAAAAGTAGATTGATTTTATGATAATATATATTATAATTATATCAGTAAATAATACCGTATGCCTACTAACTTTGTAGATTAGTGCAGTATGTAGTTCTTTTGTAGAGGAAATTCATCATCAGCAGAAGGACCAAGTTCCGGCTTTGACCAAGTGTGTAGTTCAACCGAAAAGCCAGACGATGATGTCATAAATGCATTTTTCCAAGGCTTAAATCGGGTATGTATGTTTTCTAATTCATATTACAACTATGCATACATACGTGACAGACCATGTTGTCACTAATGTTCGACCATTTGAACAAATGCTTTCTCAACTTCTTAAGTCGGCGGCGGAGAGTGACTAGCACTTGGTTTGATTAAGTCTGATACAGAGAGCGCTCCTTGTACTTAATTTTGGGGTGAGTTTTAGCCACGGTAAATTCAGGGCAGTGAGTGCACTCGCAATGAGTTTGTAGTGTATAGTGGTAACTGATAAGTACTGGTGGCCCCCTTGGAAATGATTGAACTGATGTATGAAAAAGTAGGCTTACCGATATTTGAGAATATCTTTAGTAAAGTGCCATGTCTAAGAACGAGTTGAGCAAAAGTTTTCATCTGATGAATAGGGATGTTCATTTCAGAATATTTGCGAATTTCAGAATAATTCCGAATCTTTTTTGCAAATTTCAGTATGTTTCCAGAATATCGAATCCTAACACAAAATAAACATAAAATCATGCATTTTTAAATTCACAGCCTTGTTTTGCAAAATTGTCATTTTTGTTTTTGCTTATGGGGTGCCCTTTGTAAAGTTGAAATTGTATGCACTTTACGGACAAATCCTTTTCTAAGCCCAAATGGTAACGAAAACAAAATACATTTCTACGTCCAAATCGTAACGCAAAAAAACCGTTTTAGAACGCTCTTCTAAGACAAAATCGTAACGCAAAACTAAAGCCGCGTTTACACCGGACGCGACGCAACCGACCGCGTGCGATGCGACGCGAAGCAATAACTTACGCTTGCGAAGCCTGCGTTTACACCGAACGCGACGCAAAGCGGCAAAAGTTTTTCTGTTTTTTTACTGCGCAGCTTTTTATCTTGATGAGGAACGGGGGGATAACCTCTTTTAAGTGAAACAAACGGTTACTTATAAGCATGGAAGTAAAGGTGACATTATCTGGGGCCCAACCTTTTCAATGTAGCCCACCGATCACAATTTCAAAACTTCACAACAACAGCCTATGTGTGTAAAACTCTTGGGGGGTTAAGATTTATTGCAGGTCCGTACAGGCCTACTTTGTGTGCCTGCTCTCAGCCATGTTTTCTAAACCTAGTAGATGACATGAAAATACATGCTACTTAAATCTACTAACCAGCGATTTCCTAACTTTAATTTTGTCAGCGGCAACACCAACATTGTTAGATTTTGCGTGGTATTTATCACATTTATGTTTACGTAAAATAACACATATAAAATAGCAAGTTAACATTTGCAACTCAAACTACTTCATAGAAATTTAAAATCCTAACTGAATCTGTAGCTTCATGGATACTAGTTTATTTTGGCTACTCGGATAGTCTGAAGACATAAACCTACCAGAACTTGCATTTTGAGAAGCAGGCGTATCTCATGTTGGTTTAAGCTCAATAAGTTCATCAAAATCCTATTCTCACCGTAATTTTCGACAAATGCTATCCACCTAATCACAGAGACTAGAGCAAAGTCTCTTCAAATGACGCTGACGTCACGCGCGACAAGCAACATTTTCCCTCCAGAGGGATTCGCGTGCGAACCTTCGCAAGTGGTTGCACGTGACGTAGGCAACCGTCGCTGCGGTGTAAACGGTATAATAAAATAATCAAACAGCGAAAAATTCTTCGCGTCGCGTCTGGTGTAAACCGGCCTTAAGACAAAATCGTAATGCAAAACTAGAACGTTCTTTTAAGACAAAATCGTAACGCAAAACTAGAACGCTCTTCTAAGATAAAATCGTAACGCAAAAAAATCTCCTTCTAGGACACGATTTGGTGGACTGTAAAATAGCCAACTGTAGAAAAAGCGCTGATTGGGCAGATACGATCGGGAGATAGCAGCTGATGTCTGGAGCGAACAGACTGTCCAATCAGCGCTTACATTACAGTGCACTATTTTGTCTTAGAAACGCGTTATAGAATGAGAATTTTTTGCGTTACGATTTTGTCCTGGAAGAGCGTTCTGGTTTTGCGTTACAATTTTGTCTTAGAAGAACGTTCTAGTTTTGCATTACGATTTTGTCTTAGTTTTGCGTTACGATTTTGTCTTACAAGAGCGTTCTAAAACGGTTTTTTTTTGCGTTACGATTTGGACGTAGAAATGTATTTTGTTTTCGTTACTATTTGGGCTTAGAAAAGGATTTGTCCGTAAAGTGCATACAATTTCAACTTTACAAAGAGCAGCCCATATTTGCTTGCAATAAAAGAGATGCCTTGGCTGCCTTTACTGAAAACGAAAGCAAAGAGGTTGAAAAAGAGCAGGCAAGAGGTTAAAGAGAATATGCATTAACATTTGACAAGCGTTGCCCGCACGTGCGCACACACACTCACGCAATTACACGTGGTTAACTATGCGTGCATAGTGCAGCGTGTGTGCAATCGTTGTTTGGTGTGCGCCTTCGTTGCCTTCGTTCAAAAATTGAGCATTGAGCAATGCGTGCGCAATAACGCTCATAAACAAACTGCGCTGAAGCAGCGCATCTGCGCAAATTTCAAGTACAGTATTTCGGTTAGGATGTTTCATTTTTTCACCTTTCCAAAATCCTTAGTTCGGGTTTTTTTCTGAACGGATTTTCGATGCTGATTCCGAATATGACATTATTTTTTCGTTATGACGTCATCTTGATTAGGCACCGAGCCAAAAACGCAAATTTTCGCGAACTCTTTGGTGGCTTGGGCTAGGAAGTAAAAATGGTGTCAAATGACGCGGAAGGGTCGGTTTCCTAACCATATTCGGAAGATTTTTGTCTAACTGCACAGGAAAACGAGTTATTTCAAAAAATACGGTTTTTGAAATACCTCATTTTCCTAAGCAGCAGACAAAAATCTTACTGATAAATTTGTTTTTTTGAATAACTCGTTTTTCTGTGCAGTTGGACAAAAATTTTCTTCAGAACATGGTTAGGAAACCGACCCTTTCGTGTCGTTTGACACCATTTTTAACTTTCCAACCCAAGTGATTAAGGAGTTACGCAAGAATTTGCGTTTTTGGCTCGGTGCCTAGTCAAAATGACGTCATAACTCATAACCAAAAAATAATATCATATTCGGAATCAGCATCAAAAATCCGTTCAGAAAAAATTTCGAACCAAGAATTTTGAAAAAAAGGTAAAAAAATGAAACACCCTAATTTCGGTTCTGTAACTTGAAACCGGTTCAGTTTTGGAACCGGCCCCAGTGGATTCGATATTCTGGAATGAACATCCCTACTGATGAAGCATTACAGTGCTGTGTCACTATTTTCAAATTAGACGTGTTTTGATTTAATTGTGACACTAAATTAACGTATTTAAATACTGTATTCTTACAAAATTGTGATTGCAGGAGGATGACTCTGCAACGTGCTTGGAGCTGCGTACTGCAAAGAATGCAGAAGCCAGTAAAGAAGTATAAGACTGCAGTAGCCTTGCCCCACTTAAACACATCGTAAATTTTTTTCAACGAAATCCGGAAAAATATTTTGATCCATATTGCTTAAACACTTACCATTTATTAGAAACTTCCGATTTGAAATTAGTAGAAGAACTGACAAAGGGACAAGCGGAAAATCAAAGCTGGTTTGAAATACGCAGAAGTATGATGACAGCATCAAACTTCCACAGGATTCGTACGCGATCGAAATCACTCCAAGCTAATCCATCGTTATGCGCAGGAGCGCTGCTGCGTCAACTTTTTCGAGGCCAGGTTGATTAGGCTACGATGCCTGACAGTTTACTTTGGGGCAGAAAAAGCGAAAGAAAAGCGCTTAAGCTCTACAAAAAACTTTTGCCGAAACTTCATCTGCGTCCACTAGTGACCAATACAGGTCTATGCATTTCAAATGAAAACTATTTAATCGGCGGTTCCCCAGATGGGATTGGTAGCTGCGAATGCCCCAATAGTTCAGCCTGCCCACGTCGATGGTTGATTGAAATAAAATTCCCTTACACTACCAAGTATCGTCCACCAAAAGTGGCAGCGGTGCAGAATGGCTGCATGTATGACCGCATTCGACGAAAGTGGGTCTTGTCCAAGACACACAAGCATTACGCCCAGGTGCAAGGCTTGATGGGAATCTTGCAATACGACCATTTAGACTTTGTTGTATATACGACCAAAGGTGTGGTCATCGTCCCGGTTGAGTTTGAAAAAGAATTTTACGACGAACTGATGCATGATTTGATGTATTTTCAAGAGAATTATTTTTTCCATACATTGTCAAAATGTTTCTTTAAAACTTTTGTATGACCTTTACTTGTTGTTTTCTGGAGAGCAGATTGTGGTTGTGTGAAAGTGTGTGTACGTCGCGTTTGGCAATAATTTCGAACAGTGAAGACAATAAACCTAAAAAATTGAGCGGAGTGCGGAACGGGAAATTCTGGTGCGATGCCTACCACTGGATGGGCCTATGTTAGGACACTATAGGACAGGGTGGTGGAATGTTTTGTAAAGGATGAAGAAAATTGGAGAGGGCTTATCTGGAGGGACCTAGGACCTGAGGCAATACCTTTCAGGGCCTCGAACCGGGAAATAAATTTCAGAATTTAAGCTTTGTGCCTACCTGCACTGCATGGATGCACTATTAAGACAATGACGAGGGCTATTGACGATTCTGAGCTGGCTGTTTAGTATTTACTTGACATATCTGACAACCACAAAAATTGCGACTGGAGATAGTAGCCTGTACCAAGGGTCTGCAAATACTTTTTGGCGCGACCTCTGAAGTCACGCGACCCAACTAGATTTCGCAAACAATCAGAGACGAAGGATTAACAATGATAGCTATTAGAGCAATAAGTCAGTTGGGAAGCTTTGGTTTTACTAATGCAGTTAAGGGGATCTGGGGAAGCGCTGTAAGCTTGCAGCTCAGATGGCCGAGTGGATAGAGCGTCTGCTTCTGGAGCACGATTCTGAGTCGGGTAAAACCAATGACTAAAAAATTGGTATTAGCAGGTTCTCTGCTCGCCTCCGTCGCTTTCTTGCAGAGGAAGATAAATATATGACTATTAATTAATTGAATAGCCCAAATTGGTTACTACAGTGTCTTATTTGATTTCTTCCTCGGAAATCCGCGAGATGCGCGACGCCAGTTCTTTCACTCTTCGGTGTCATACAGAGAAACAAGCGAGTATAATAAAGATCCAAGGGTCCCATCAACCCTCTTTCTATACCTGCTATACTTCTATTTCGAAATGTAATGGTATCCCCGGTTCAAGCCTTTAAGGACCTCGGTTTTCAACACTTAAGATTCATAGGACACAAAAATTTTATGAAGCAAAATGAAAAGGTTTTGAAAAAATAATTGAATCACGGAGCTATTGAATTAAAAATGCGTTGTTTTCATCAAAAAAATAGATTCTTTGCGACCCAAACTTAGGTCACGACTCACTATTTGCGAAGCGCTGGCCTGTAACTTGTTAGCCAATATAGCTGATAAAATGAACTGTGAATGCTACTAAAGTTTGCGATTACACAGTACACACCCAAGCTGTGTTTCACTCTGAATTGCATATTAGTTTACTGTAACATCAACGTATTAAGCACATGTGATAGGTCTACTAATTCGCAGATAAGAACGGTTGCATATTGCATAAGCAAGAACAAACTTTCACCACCGCATCAAATGATGGCAGCATGTTAATTGCTATTGGTTTAGACAATATCTGAAATTCCTTCATTCGTCCAATAGCGCGCTCCACAATAATTCTTGCTTTCGCTATCCGTCGGGTCATTGTGGTGGCATGCATAGAAAGCTGCTTTCCGTGAGCAAACAGAGGAATGGTTAAAGTGGCTCCGCGAAGCATAAGAACATCTCGAATCAAAAAGCCTCGATCAGCCATTACATTGTCGCCTGGCTGTATGCGATTTAAAAAAACAGATTTATTTACTATTTGTTTGTCGCTAATGTTCCCTGTAAATAACTCGGAGAGAAATGTAATAGTACCGGCAGGCGTGCAAGCAACCAATAGCTTTAACGTGTTGTGATGTTTGTAGTTGCTCCAAGTTTTTCTCTGTGCTGAGGTAGAGCTTGGCTTCTGAATAAAGAATTTTGTACAATCAATGACCGCTATAGTATTTGGGAAGTACTTGAAAGCATCAATACTACGATTTTGTAACTGTTCTTGCGTAGGCCAAGCAACTAAAAAATTCAGCTGTTGAGCCAGAAAGTGGATCCATGTTGTTAATATTCTACTAGCAGTAGTTGGTGAAATTCCAAACAACATTCCGAGATGCTGAATATCAAATCCTCTTCGCAGCCGCATCAAGGTTAAAGATATGCTTCCCAAGGTAACAAGACGCTGAAGGTTGAGCCGCAAAGCTGAAAAAAAAAACGTTGCCATATGTTAGCTGAAAGAGAGGCTGAATACCATGAATACATACAAGTTTTTAAACAAACACACAATATGTATAATGTATTGACTCAGCAGTATATTTCTAGGATTTGGACAGCTCAGATTGCCGAGTCGATAGAGTGTCTGTCGTTTAAGCAGTAGACTCGCGTTCGATTTTAAGCCGAGTCAAAACAAAGACTTCCACAGCTTCTCCACAAGACGCTCAACATTTAAGGAACAGGTAGGCAAACACTCTGGTAAGTGTTACTTGCATCGCTGGGAAATGCACTTACTGGAATTCCCCCCCCTCTTTAAGGTTTTCAAGTGGTAGACGGATGGCAACTTAACTTGACTCGAATACCGTGATCCGTGAAGCCCCTTCGCTGACTCCTGGCCGAAGCAACTCGGCAAGTAAAAACAACCTAATTTTGCTCTTTCAGCTGTATATTCCGGTTTTATTTGGTACCAAATTAATGCTTTACAACAAAATATAAATAAAGGTAGAAAAATAACCAATAATTCCATGTAAATGCAAGAAATGTTTTATGCTTACTTCTGTTTCTCCTCTCCAGTATTTCAACTTCTTTGACTCCTCGTAAATGAGATGGAAAACTAAATGCAGCTTTGCAACTGACAAACCTGCAATATTGAACCGTTGATGAAGACATCAGTATTACTTTTAGGTCAAGAGGAAAAGCATGGAATAATATGAAAAGCAACGTAATAACACCTTTCGATACGCTACCAGTCCAGCTTAAGAGTAACATTTACATTTCACTCACTTAGCGCAAAAATACTGTATACACACTATGGTGCATGTTAACTGCAATGTGTAAGCATAGTCCGTAAATATTACATAGTCTGAAAGCGGCTACGCGTTTAAAGTGGTCACTTACGCCATCTAGTGATGGTTGGACACAATTGCAAAGTTTTCTGTATGTCAACATACTAAACGTCTAGGATAACTGCTTGGATGTTTCCAAAAGTTGGAAAATAGAAAGAACGCAGTCAAATTTGGTAGGATAAGTTTGAGTTTAGTGACCCAACTGGTGTAAGTTGGTTATTAAAACCTAATTTGTTTCGTGTAATGTTTGTTAAGGTTAAGATTAGACTGTAACAGAAGCTCTACTGGAATACAAACAGCTTAGTTCAGTAGTTCTACTTACTTCTCAGCTTCATCAGTTCCGTTTAGCTTTTCAGTATAAATCTTCTAGCAGATGACAGTATAAACTGTTGAAGGGATTTAAGAGGAGAGCCTGCTGCATAGGCTACAATTTACAGATATATCCAGGCCTAAATACAGAACGTTGAGATTGTGCAGTACCGTAGGTGAACCACAGAAGCATGTCACCCTTGCCTGGATATGTCAAAGCTTGCATTGTTCAAGCCTTTGAGCAATTAAAGGAGCATTGAGATGGTAACCACTGGTTTTTCATTTACCTGAAAGCCAGTTAAAAAAATATGTTTTTGATCCCCGCTCACATTCCTTATCGGTACATAACTGTATTGCCTGAATTTTGCTTATGGAGCTGTGCGGAAGTTATATTTAATCTCAAACACTAGGTTAGAGTACCATCCAGGGCCGGCGCCAAGGGGAGGCCAGGGGGCCTGGCCCCCCCAATCAGAAAGCTTGGCCCCCCCAATCAACAAGCTTACCTATTTGAAGACAGCGGCTGTTGTGCACAATTTCAAGTTTGGCCCCCCCTGATAAACACTTGGCCCCCCTAAGTCTACTGCTCTGGCGCCGGCTCTGGTACCATCTGTGTTTAAAAAATAATTACTGTTTCTGAGGTTGTTGGAATTAGTTTCCCCAAAGGATTGGTTTTGAATAGTCACTGTGATGTCGCTTATGCTATACTTTTTCTGGCTGCTTCAGCAATTTCCATTGAAAGAGCTAGTGTACCTTAGTATATCAGCTTTCCTAATAATCAGGTAGTAGACCTAGTGTACCTGCTTATGATTTAGTTATTTTGTGTGAACCTTTTTACCATTTTGGTTCTGTTTGCTAGCTTTCTCTTAAATTCATACCAGGCTATCTCAAACTGTCAAAGTTCTGATAAATCACCTGACTTCATTAGACAAATGAGTGTGACACGTCCTTCCCAATGACATAGCTAGTCATTCCCACTTCTACATAGTGGTTTTAGAAAGTTAGTTGAGTGAGCAGTTTTGCGTTTATATACCCTGACATTTTTGCCAACTTAGCTGTAATGCTATTCCTTGCTGGTTGGCAATGACAGCATGAGATTAAAATTGTGAAATAAATCTTATGCCATACATGAACAGATGAATAATTGTGTGTTATAAGGGTATATCGATAAGCTGTTCCATTTCTTATTTGTTCAGCTCCAGTATATACATTTCTCAAATTTGTGTAGCTTTGATTAAATTTTGTACAATAATTATGGATAGGCCCAGTAGAACAAAGCAAACACCAAAAATATTGGATGATATGATTTTTCAAGAAGATATGGATGCTCTCTTATTTCTAGTATGTAGCTTATGTCTCATTGTTCTGGAAAAAAATAGTGCAAAAACTGCAAATTTTATTCAATGCAAGCCTACCTTTTTTGGCATATTTGCATTATTGTTAACTCAAAACATGTATTTGCTTGCTTGCATCAATAGCAAGTTATTTGCATGTGTTAGTTTATGTTATTTCTTGTTGTGCAACTAAATCAAAGGTGTAAATGCTCATGTACAGAATAGTGTATTGATTTTATTTTTAATAACAAATAATGAAGTATTTTTAAACAAAGGTTTGATGATTTTGTATGATTCAGTTAAAGTTTGACTGCTTTTACATTACAATATTTTCAGTTGGATGAATTTGATGATGCCGAACAATATGAAGAAGACACTGATGATACTTTGGAACAATTAGACGATATTGGTAGTCCTTCGGTACAATTTAATGTTCTCAGTCAGCAAGACTCTAAAATTCAAAAAGAATTGGAAAGCAATGCAGGTGCAGTCACTTCCCAAAAACCACTACCAAGAGCACAATTCTACAACCTGTCAATGGAGCAAATCTCAAAGATTTTGTGTGAATGCCTGGAGACAAGAGGCTATCCTGTACAATTGTTGGAAGTATGCATGACAATTGGGGAAGACCTTACTGGCTTTAATTCTGCCATGAGTGATGATGAAATCTTATCATTATCTTGCACAATTTTGAGCAAAAGTTATTCTATTTGCCATGAATATGCAGAAGACCAAGTATGTACGACTTTTGTTGGCTTGTTAATTTGCGTATTGTAAGCATCAATTTTTATATTGTATTTAGTAATAAGGAATGCGTTTGTAGCTTTCTTTTTTGTTTTCGTATTTGACTTAGAGCTTACAGTATAAACAGATTTATCAACCCTTTCTCTACCCTGTGGTCATATATGGGACCAACAAAGTAACGGGTAGTTTTAGGCGTCTAACTATGAATTGTTTTTGTGTATTGAAACCATACTTTATCATCAGGCAGGCAAGGGTGTGCTTAGTTTATAATATAAAATTCATTGCGTTTGAACATCTTTTAAGAGTTGTTTTATTTATTTGATTTCGCGGAGCTGTTTTTGCAGAGAACTTTAAAAATATGGCTAAGATTTGAGCAATGCTCAAGGTTAAACTACTGTAGAGGCAAAACGCCAATAGTGGGCATTAATGACGTGTGATGGGATAAACTCGGATATCACCTAACATCATGGTAGATATCGGCAATTACTAATTGTCTTTTTTTAGAAATTTACTGATCGAGATGCCAAATTTGTGCTTGTGCTGGTGCTGCCATTGGTTGCAGCCAAAGTTAAAACTTTGGGACAGACCGAAACATCGGTACAGCCAACCAATATTACTTTGCAAGATTCCGATAGGAAAATCATTCGCTACCTCGGAGGAAGCATTCTCCGATGGCTGTTGAAAAATCCCAAAATCAGTGCCGAAGAAAGGTATTTTTGTTTTTAACAATGATTGTTATGTTTTTGACGTCGATATGCTGGTTGTCAAAGCATGATTTGAACTACATTAAGCTCGCACTATTCTACGCAATTTACTCTGGTGCAAGTGTGCAAAAAATAGAATTACCAAAACTAGAAATAATTGAACTTGTTTGGTAATTTTCAAATAACATGAAAGTCATAGAGACTGCATTGTTGGATAATTTAAGCTTATACAACGCATTGCATTGTTTTTACCGAGCAAATTAGTCGTCATGTTAGCATTGGCTTTGTCCAACTTTTGAGCTGGTTTTACGTTGTATTTTTTGATTGACAGCTTTTTTGTAATGAAACGAATAAATTGAAGAATATTCCTTAGTAATAGTAAGTTCTTTAGAGATGATGACTGTGAAGATGTTGCAGCAGTCTACATAGCGCTGTCATATAGCCTCTTAAACTAGTTATCAAATTAAAATGTGACAGAAGTTACAAAATTGTTTACAATTTTAAAATATATATGTACGTATCATAATTTCAGAGCTTGGTGTGAGTCGCATCTTCGAACAACATCCACACATTTGTCGGAGGAGTTTACTGTTCGAGACAGAGGAAACCGGTTCCTAAATATTTCTCATAACTTTTATGACTTGTTGCTATCGTTGGAAACTTCATATTTAACTAAACGTACTTTCCGTAAAGTCCCTGAAGACGAAATTGTTCTTTCTGTTGGCACCAATAATTTCCACAACCCAAATGAAAAGTGTTTAAATTTGGCTATGTACAGATATGTTCGCATGCGAGCTTATTTCAATACTAAAAAAAGTGTTCGAGAATATTTGGCTAAAAAGCGAGATGGCAGAAAAACCAAAGCTATTCGAAAACATCTCAAATTGTATTCCTCTCAGCACTCATAGATTAAAGCCACTCATAGATTTTATGGTTGTGGCGTGGTTGCTATTTTTGATTGTGCAGGTAACAAATAAACATGACTCTGATTCTTGCATGCTACAACGTTAGTCGTATTGTTGCTTCTTTCCTTTCTTGTTTCAGTTTGCAGCTAATTCTCGCATTGTTTTGTTTATACTAAGTACTACAAGTGTTGTTATGATGGTGCAGAAATAGAAGACACTGCTAATGTTAGCGTGGCAATTTATTGCAATAAAGTACTCCATAACCGTCTTACAATAAATTATTGCATTAATAATGCAAGCTATCTTACAGTATCCTGTGAAGCTTTCTCATGCAATGTTTGCTCTTGATTTTTGCGAAAGCACGCTTTGATGGTGTGTGGCGGTTTTCTATTTACACAAGACAATTCATAAACGATAAATAAAAAATAGACATGCGCAAAACAGGTGGATAATTAATACCTATGAGAAACTGAGCATATATGTGCATGCACAATATATATATATATATATAAATTACAATAGCCCTACTGCAAAGTGTCGGAAAAGAAACAAATTACTGACACGTGAAAACATATCCAATAGAATAAAGTGAGCTAATCATCCAGAAATCTCGAAATTGGCGTGTAGTCGGTAGCCATTAACTCAAAATAAACAAAGATACGTGAAAAGTCTTAAAGACAAGATTCAGTGCTGGTTTGCAGAAAATAAAATTAGGAAATTCTTCAAATCGTATGGTATTCGACAGAAACGCAACACAATAAGATTCAGCACATAAAGAGGTTACGACTCGATTCCATAGCTTAGCTTCTCGGTGGAAGTCCTAACCAGAGGTTCAAGTTCGATTCTAACTTACGACTTGCCGCAGCACAAGCTTACTTAACCGTCTTTCTCAACATTTACATTTGATCCACTAACATTCGAACGAAAGCAGTTTATTGATCTGACGTTATGCGCAAACATGAGGGCTGTAGGTGCATCGCAAAATCTTCCCCGCTGACGCTGGTGTCCAAAATGCGCCTCAAGTGGGTCCTGGTTGATACGACGGCTCATTACGTATTCCGCACCAGCGTTCAAACAAAGTCGAATAACTTTCACCATACTGATAGTGGTCATTAACAGACCGTTTTCCGTAGCAGAACTGAACAGCATCATCGACTTCTCTTTTACCGAGAGTGAGAGAGGCCTGTTCATAGCGTTTTGCCTCCAGCTTTGCAAATAATTTACAAAATCGTGTGACAGCCATTTCAAACGACTTTCTGTACCTGGATCATCTTTCTTGAAAGGTATTAAATCTACTTTTTTACGAAACTGAGCATGGTGAAAGCTCGTATTCATAAGATCAAACCACCTGTCCATAATGAGTACCATTTCTGCCAAATTTTCATCACCTCTTCTTCTGAGTTCCGTTCCAACCGTGGCCGAGAGCGTCTGGGCAGCAATATTCACTTTCATTTTATCGAAAGGTGAAGGATTTGCGTGCTTTGAAGTTAGTTTTGGAAAAAAACGCAGGTCACCTCGCGCAAGATCGTCTTCAATGATTTGCTTTATGGACTCCCATCTAAGATCAGTGCCGTTCCATAAATGTCGTTTGCTATTAAGCAAATTATTTCGAACTGTTTTGATTAGATGAGGTGGATCCTGAATGAAGTATAGATACCTAAAACAAAGCGATATTATGCTTCAATTTTAAAAACACCAGAAAAATAAGACCATGGACTGGGCGGTATAGTAGGCTAGGTGGTTCAATATTCATGGTTGCTCATTTAAAAAAAAAATATCAAATTGTTTACAAATCTATCGTACACACAACGGAGGTAATGCACGACGCAAAACTCCACACATGGACCCAACGTTAATATGAACTCCGAAAGCCATAGCAGAAGTTTAATGATTTGCTGGTTCTAACCTCAACCACTTTGATACGATAAACTTTTTTTTTCAAAACAAAAATAAGATTTTATTCCTTTAAGCACACCAAACACTTATAGGCTATGTTGTAAGTCACTCCCGACCTTGAAGAGTCCAATGGATGTCTTGTACGATAGCCAATTCCACCATCGTCTTCCTTCTGACACCACTTTCCAAAAAGTGACAAGTTAGCAGATGACCCATCACCTATAAAACGAAAAACATAAAACCGACTGGAAAAAATAAACTATGTACGGCTCCTTTAGCAGAAGGAAGTTAAACTATGAAATCAGAGAAAACCTTTATTGTTTACTTTAAAAAATCTTTTAACTTTTCAGAGTCCGATTTGTTCAAGTCTACCTCAGTTATGAATTCACGCTGACACAAGCTTGCATGCAGCTTTGCATAGCTTAGCTCGTCAAAGAAATACGATTTATTTTCGACACGATGGTAGAAACGCATCGACAGCCAATCGCATCTTTGACCTTCGAAAATTGTTTTTAAGTCACGCCTAAAATAATGCATTGCAGAACACGACAATGTCATTAAAATGATATATTGCAGAAGCACAGTTTATTTAGTTATTTATTCGTAAAAGTACAGTACGCTCCCACTGATATGTTAAAGAAACATGTAACATACCGAGTAGAGCAACTATCTGTACGGAAGTTTGCATTTCAACTTCAACGATTGCTTTCGACACGAACCAAAACAAATGGAGCGCCCGCAAGTTGTAGGTGGGATAATATCCAACTAGTCCGTCAAGCTTGCTGTTGGTAATACCTAGTAAACAGTACAAATACATTTTCCGCAGGTGGTACAAAGAAAAATAGTGTATCAAACATATTTTTCATGAGTTGGATCGTCGTCCTTGCCTAATCCATAATAGCAAGGCGGAGGATCATACCCAATATGTGCATCACATTAACATCCTTGAATAAGATCTTTCAAGATTAATCTCTGCCTGGCGGACTATTGGTAGATTTGGGAAAAATGCTAGTTCAAATATCCTGGACAGTCCGTTGAATGACCTGATAATAGTCTGTCAGTCAATAAAATAAATTCTTTTTATCTGAGGGATTCAATTGCAATGCATTATTATACACACATACCTCGAACATACAATCCGAGCATATGGTCTGCAATATTAAGAGAATTGCTGGATGATGTATTAAAGATGGCCTCACCATTATCAGCGTATCCAACAACATCGTTTGTACTGGATCGATATATCAGATCTTCTATAAAATAAAAACAATCACAAATATAAGCGTGTAGTTGCACTAAGCTATGTTACTGGCTTCCTATTGATATCTTTTGTGGCTGTATGTAGTAAATGGAACACGTGCTAGAGAAAATAAAAAACTACTCCATCAGCTGATGAGCAATGAGTTCAACAGCAGATTTTTTATGCAACAATGTAACGAACTTCAAAACTTTCAACAACAAGCGAGCAATAGTACAAAACCCAACAAATATCAATGTTAAATAACGAAGTCAGCAACATTACTTTTGCATGCATTGTCATGGTTGCACTTACATGAGAGCTACATAGCAATTGCCAAAGCAAGTAATGATTCATAGAGCATGCAATCTTTCGCGAACACATCAATCATTGCAAAACAACATAGCTTTGACTTTGAAAATGCGCACTTCGAATACCTCGAGCAACTGTCAAATTGCATATATTTGCAAGCACAGTCAAAAACATTTAACTAGTATGATAGGATCCCACTGGACCGCTGGTAAGATTTACCTTTGATTGCCATTTCATCAATGATGAGAATAGCTATTCGCTGATGGGCATCAGTGGTTATTTCAACCGCTTTTTCCAAACGGGATATCAAATCTTTTTGAAGCCCAAGCACCACCGCACCACATATGTTTCTTTCCAGTCGCAAAGTAGTTGGCGATGGTAAGATCAAGACTTCTCCGAGAGTTTTGTAAGCTGATGGGCTTTTAGCATATAACCTCAGGCAATGCCTAAAAAAACATGTACAAATAAAATCAAGATTTTGAAAATGAAAATAAAAAAATTCTTATAGCCTAGGAAATGGAATAAGATACCAAAATTACCTAATGACGGAGGGTGGGAAGCGACGACAATTCTTGGGTAAATCTAAATTCTTTTTTTGAGTCATCCACCACGATCTAAGGAGCTCATCATCTGCTGCATCATCTGAAATTTTATCAACAACAGCAGCGATACTTGATGTTGCATTGATTCCACGTTGCTCCAACTCTATTTGTAATTGCTTGCATCTAAACAAACATGCTGTCATAAAAATAAAAGTCCAGAAGTACATCTTCACAAAGCAATAAGGAGTTTCAAAGAAAGCGTCGTAAGACATCAGAACTTGCAGATTCAAGCAAACACCGTCTAGATTCAAACTTAATTGCAAAATAAGATGAATAAGCATAACTTGTTCTGGTATCAATCAGTTCAAAAAGGGGCCCAATTATAATTCCGAACTTATAATTAAAAATGGGCTAAAACAATAAAACAACTAAATTTGGTTTGGTCATTTGATTTGTCTGGGAATCCAATCACATCAACCTCAAAGATGAAACAGGCAATAGGAATTACTTATGTTTTCATAGTTTTACACAAGTTTTTACAACTGAGAAATATATACTACATAGCTATAACTTTAGTTTTAACACTAAAAACCAATTCTATAAACCTTGCTTGAGCCTTTACTGCAAATTCTTTACAACGTTCTTGACTGCAGTTGTTTAACTTTCTAACTTCTACGTCTTTCAAATCATCATTTCTCTCTGCTGACCTTGCAGCAAGCATATATTGATGTATACAATTGCTACACCTTGTAGTGCCATCCTTTACAGCTACAGAGCAATTCTTGCTGAGATACCTTCAAGCAAAATCAAAGCAGTACGTATTATCTCTCATTTACCACATCTCAATTATCAGGAAACAATGTCTTAGATACATCACATAAACATACAACTATAAGCACTACTTTGGTACAACTTTTCTGATTGCATGTAACTCCATGACCAGTACCGGTAACACACGTTATATGCTGAAGTGCTTACACTTTTTAGGCCTTCACAAATTTTATAAAAGCAAGGAAGATTAGTCTAAGTTAACTGACACCATGTTGCATTGTTACACCACCATCGCAAAGAACTTGCAATTATATACCAGTACTGAAAATATCCTCAAAAACATAAAAAATATTTTCGACTTTATCTTAGTCTCATGAACAAACATCTGAACAACATCTGAACAAACAGTTTTAAATTGAAGCAATAGTTGAGGGTGGAAGAGTAACTCTTGTCAAGAGTACTGTTAGGTGCACAGCTAATGAGAATAAAAAATATTGCAAAGAACTTGAAATTAGGTATCAGCATGTTTTTGTTTCAGCAAGGGCTGCACAAAATTCAGCGTGCAAAGATTTTCACTTTGGTCAACTTATCAAAGAGCAATTAGGGTCTTATAAAGTTAGTGCAAAATGTGAACAAGTTTCTTAGGATTTAACATTCAAGAATGGATATCTCTATAACACAACACTAATAAATTATGAACAAGATAAAACAACTAAACACAAAGCCAATTACTCACCTGACATTAGAATCAGATAATGATGCAACATCGGAGGGCATAAAAATCTGGATCCAAGAAGGTCCTTGACAGTCAGAATAACCATCGCACAGTTTGTAGTTTTGTACAGTCCATAACATAGTAGCAATTGTCACAGATTCAGCTCCCATTAATTTCATTGAATATATGTTATGACTGCTAGGAACTCCAATTCCATGTAAGGATATTTTGAATGAAAAATCGCGTGAAACAAACAAATTATGGGCGGAAATACCTTGCTTCATATAGGCAGTGGATGGCCAATGAGAAAAATGTAATGCAGTCATAGGTGTAGCTGAAGAAGTTGATGGAGATTCATTATCATAGACTATATTTAGCTGCCATTGAGAAAATGATTTCAGAGATTGGAAAGCTGATGAAATATCTACCAAAAACCTGTACAACTGCTTTTTTTGAACTTTAGTCGGGACATCATATTTAACTAATTGCCTTCGTTTTGGTGTTTCCTTCACTTTTATGCTTTTTTCAGGCATATTTTGGGTAGGGAGTTTTCCAAATTTAATCCAACTTCTTGAAACATTTTTTTTGAATATCACCTTCACAAAAATGAGCACTACAAATATATACTTTTCCATCTTCAATTCTTTTTCCAAAATTATTATCTAATTTTTTACGATACTTATACAAAATTTGACAAAACTCTTGACTCCACCTCAGTACATCAGCAGAAGAACCAAGCCAACTCCTTTTATGTTTACCATTGGGAACAAGAAAAAGTGAAATATTGGGTGAACATGATGAGTTTGAACAACCAGGCAAGCAACAGTATTTACCTCCCCTTTTATTCATGGTCATGGATACCGGTATTGGATTAGACTGCAGGAATAGCTATAAACCTAAGTGATTCTACTGAAAACAAAGCAATTCTGACTAGTGCTGCAGCAGAAAAAAATATTAGCATAAATTATATGCTGCTTGAAGATCTGTACTGATCTTACTGAAAAGCTAAACTTAACTGAAGCTGAAAAGTAAGCAGAGCTAGGACTGAATTAAGCTACCCAGTAGGCCTTCTGTTACTGGCTAATCTTAGCCCAAACAAACATTAAACGAAACAAATTAGGTCTTAATAACCAACTTACACCAGTTTGGATCCCTAAACTTTAACTTATCCTACCAAATTTGACTATAATCTTTCTGTTTTCCAACTTTTAAAAGCATCCAAGCAGTTATCCTAGACGTTTAGTATGTTGACATGCAGAAAAGTTTGCAATTGTGTCCAACCATCACTAGATGGCGTAAGTGACCACTTTAAACGCAAATTTCGCATTGCCGCTTTCAGACTATGTAATATTTACGGCCTATGGTGTAAGATACTGTAATTTAAATTTGCTTCATACCGTAATCTACCAGCCTAGCCTATTACCTATAACGAGAGTGATTCATGTCAATTATTATTAATGAATCACATCCTGAGTAATTTAATTCCTTGAATCTGAATAACTCCAAAGATCTTCAAGCTCTTCCACAAACTAAAAAAAATAACTATTGAATTGTCTGGCATGACAAAAAGGATTAAAATTTAATCACCCAACAATGTTGTGCACGATTCAAACTTAAAGTTTGCTACATACCTGGGTAATATTTTGAAGCTGAATCACTGCTCAGAATATCGTGTTTAAGGATCCAACGCTTTAAAACCTTTTGTTCTTTTATGTCGACTTGCAGATATTTTTCGATCAAGTCTATCTTTTCCGAATTGGTTTGAGATCCACAGTTTTTAACTTTCTCAGTCTAAAGCATTTAGTCAATGTGATTACATATATGATACTGGCATGGTACCATAAAACAAGATACTCCATGAAAGAAAACTATTTTACTGAAATAACAGTTAAGTAGAAAAAAGTCAAGAGACACTAATTACCATACATCATATTATAAACATACAATAATACAATTATACATATGAAATGCATTTGCATTTGGGGTTAGGTTTCAAGGGTGAACACCAAACAGGTCACTCATTACTCAATGGCCACGTTATCACAGATCCATATCATTAAAGTCATTTTGAAGAAACAATGCTTCAATTAACTAGCGACAAACATGTTAACTAATGATGAACCGATACCAGAATTTTGACTGATTCCAATACTGAGACCGATACCAAGAAAAACACCAATTACCGAATCCCAATCCGATACTTAAATACAAATGGAATAGGCCTATTTTAAATTATTGATAAAACGCAATTAAAGTATGCGTGAGTCATTCTCAAAGTTCGAATGTAGCATGTCCAACTGACTTTCAACGTAATTATTGATGCCATTACTAATTTATTTTAAAAAAATGTTTAAAAATGAGAAATTTCATTTTTTACTTTGTCATTTACAACAAGAAAACACAAAAAATTCCCAGAAAGACATAGTGAACTGGCGTTTAAAAGAATTGGTAACGGATCAGCAATTTTTAGGATTTTGGGCCGCTCCAATACCGATCCCGATACTCCAAAAAACACCGATTCTACCGATTCCCTATGCTGATTCCGATTAATCGGTACATCACTAATGTTAACATTCTGATGGAGTTAAGTCAGTTCTCAGTAGCATGCTAAGCCTAAGATGAAAGAACTGGCAGAGCATCACGGTTATTCAATGCTTTCTAATCTCCAAAGCAATATATTCATTTATTAGTGTATATACAGAGTTGAGAGTTATTATTGTTTTCGTTGAGCACTGCCTTGTTAGTGAATAAAATATATCTATCTATCTACAGTATCATGTCAAAGAAATATATTTCATATTAAGTCGCAACTACTACGGTTATGGCTAAAGCTTAGGAAGCTTAATAAGAGTAGGCTAAGCATTAGTAAACCCCTTGAGATGACAGACTGGGTCAGCCACCTGACTGAGGGGCACTTGGCACAAAACTATTCTATCTAAACAAGAACAACAACAAAAAAGACCAAAGCAATAAGAGCATATAATACAGCTACAAATCACGTATAGGCCTATATCTAGATCATGAAAAACAACATTGAAATAATGGCACTTCAGTTTACTTTTGAAGACCTTCACTTTATCACAAACTCTAACAGATTTTGGCAAGGCATTCCAAGTTTTGACAAATTAAAAACAAATCATTTAGATTTAGCTTTACATGTACCGGTATTAACTGTGCACACTGTCTTGTTGAAGCAACATCCCATTATCATTGTCACAAAAATTATACATACTTGAAGGTTTCTTAGCAACAAACTTTAAAGATACAGTGAAGCAAATTCATGTAAACACTTCAAAGTCAACAAGGCAATTTTAAAACAAATACGATAATAAACAGGAAAAAATGCAACTCTTTTAGATATGGCATCGTTTATGAGATCTACACCTAAGATTAAAAATGAAACGCGAAGTGGCATATAATACTTAAGCTTTTTTGCAAATGAGAAGGCATGTTATAAAACTAAAAGATAGCGTACTGGACAGTTGTAAAAGACTATACTGAAGCTTTAGCTTATTAATTAATATTTGATGACTAACAGTGTCAAATGCGGCAGACAAGCCAAAAACTCATATTTTGCACTAATAGAACCTCTTAAAAAGCCTACTGGTACTGATACAAGATGTAAATACACACTTGTTCTTTAAGAACTTGTCACTTACTGGTTGCGCGAAACCACTTGCTGATCCACTGGCTTCCATACAACTATCTGTATTGGTACCGATATCAAGTTCTGGTATTTTTCTTTTTTTTGTTGGTAAATCAATGGACCTTGCTGTAGTAGCTTTTCGTTTCGCTTTAGGCCTAACCTGGCTTTCAACATTACATGTTGATGCAGGATTAGGATCAGGAAAAGCTGGGGTGGGTTTTCCATCATGAAAATGTTTAGAGCATACATACGTATTCCGGCTGATGGAAGCAGGAACAAAACCTTTTCTTCCACATGCCTTTATCCATGCTTTACAACGATCCATTTGCGTTTTAGGCTTTGGAAATGGAAAAAATTTAACACCTTCCATATCTGGTCTGGGCTTCTTACTCTTTGGCCCATAACGAGAATCACTGTTGCATAATCCCCAGGCACACGTTGGCATTATTGCACAAATTAATAGCCTACTGGTACTAGATACAATAGTCCTGAGCACCTGATAGCATACGTTCATCAGTTCATTAGATCACTAGGAAGACCTAGCCGGATTCGTATACAATCTGCCGTCATCGCGTTGCACAACCATTCAGAGTCAGGGGTTCGGAAGTACCAGGCGATAGTCAAATTTTCCGGTCGCGCAACGGCCGACAGTATACATTACTTGACCTAGCAATCATGAAACACCTCGTTTAGTTGGGTTACAGAGTCATGGTAGCCAGTAACGGCTAAGTTTATGTCAACTAAACAAGGTGTTCCATTATTTTAGGCCTAGCTACATAACATTTAGTCTATTGCTGTTATTGCTAAACTGTTACACCAATCAATTATATAGGTCCACCACACCACAGACTTTACTAATATCTGATACCATTAATGCTACAAGCCAAAGCCTATAGCCTAGCCCTAGCCTATAACCATTAAAATCGTTATGCTACTGATTTGTTAACCTATCGTATATAACTGTTAATTTGACCCATTGAATAAATTATTATAAATCAGCCACATTTCTGTAATAAAATATAACCTGCCGAACGATTTCAACCGTCCCAACCTATTTACTATGGACTCGCAGTAAGCCTTGCGACCGCGAACCTCTACCAATCTAGCATGCTGACAATGCAATTACTCGAATAGCTTGCCAGAGGTTAGCAACAGCGCAACGTCGCCACTAGAGGGTGGAAAAAGGTCAATTGGGTAATGCATTACTTTTATATGCACGTATTTTAATCTATCGGTGTAAATATGCTAAATCAAGGCACAATATGACTCAGAATTTTCGTCCACTGCTTAATCTGTAAAAAAACGGAATATTTACTGGCTAAAAAGAAAACAATTGGGCGTTACAGTGTGAAAAAAGAAGTCAATTGCAACGAATGAATTACTTGATACCGGTATATAGTGTTTTCTTATTATAGTTTGTGCCTATATGACTGGATTTACTTTTGCAAAACAAAGAAAGATCATATGCTAAGGTTGTGACAACTTGTTAGGCAATGGTCAAATTATAAGAGGCTAATTGCAATATCAATCAGAAATCCACAGCAAGTTCTTCTACATTTCCAGCGTGAGCAGTGATGGGAGTAGCCTACTGTATAAATTTAAAATTTTCCAAACCACGGAATATCCTGTTTTGATTATAATCGCCAAGATGTTAAAAAAAACCGACCTGTCTAAGCGAAGCAAGGCTGCGCAATTCCTCCGTTGGATTAAAACAGTGTGGTAGGTTTTGCAATGAAATGTTTTCTGCTAGTTTTCACCGACTAATATTTTGCATAGACTGTTTTTTCTAGCGCAAAATTGCAATGCCGCAAGAATATTTCATCTGATAATGTAAAAAAAACTTTTAGGTGTTAATCCCGGTACAATAATGGCACCATTAAGTTTTGTTTGCAGGCACGTTTGTTCCAAGTCGGCTGACATTTTTATATCAGCAATTTTTGTATTCATATGATGTATTCACGTACTTCTAGTAAGTAAAACACTTCTATGTGTTTAGCTGCTCAGTTTTGGTGCTTGCTGAGGAAGCTGCCTCTTCTGATTGGAGATCGAGTTCCCGAAAATGACTCCCATTGGCGTTGTTTGTTGCTGTTGATAGAAGTTGTTGATTATATTATGGCTCCGGAAATTAGTCATAGTGCGATTTCGTATCTTGAACTAAACTTAAACGTGCTTTTCAGTGAGTTTATGGCTCTATTTCCAAACACTCGCATCACACCGAAGTGTCACTACGTGCTTCATTACGCTGGGTTGATGAAGAAAGTTGGCCCGTTGATTCGCCATTGGGTGAAGAGATATGAAGCAAAGCATCACTATTTCAAACAAAATGCACGTGTCACTGGCAATTTTATTAATATAGCAAAAACACTAGCTGTCCGGCATCAAATGCTTCAAGCAATCAGCATTAAACGAAGCCGCTTATTAAATTCAGAGTTTTTGGTCAATGACGGATGCCAAATTGATCTCAAGGACAGAACACAAGGTAGCAGAATAGCTGACCTTTTGCATGCGACTATTGTGACAGATTGCAGAAGTGTATCCATTTTTTCAACCAAGTACGCAATCGGAGATTCGGTTTTATTTGAACGTGACGACGAAGGAATCCCTTAAATTGGTAAAATTACCCACATATTTGTTCATCACCCATCTGTTTGCTTCAGAATGCACGTGTATGACGTTGAAAATTTTGATGAGCACTTCCATTCTTGGAAAGTTACTATGGATAACAATCCCGAAGTGAAAATCGCTCTGTTTACTGTGATATTTGATTATCATATAGTTGGTATACACAAGTTATTTGAAAATAGCGAATATTTGTATGCTAATTTTAGGCATTTTGTTACGAATGAAGAAAACTGCAATTTTTAATAATGATTGTTTAATTGCTTGTTGATATAATTCCATGATTTCTCTGCTAATTATGCAGCTGTCTACCCACATACGATTTCCATGCTCGTGTTTTTTAAGATTGTGCGATTTTTTCTTTTGTAACCATTATCGTTGGATTGAATTTGAATTTTGTTTTTTAAAAGTCAGTGAATTTGAATTTCGTTTTTTCAGAGTCCATGAATTAGTTCAAAACTAATGAATTTGAATTAAAAAATTGAAAGATAAAGAATGGATCCAACCCTGTAAGTGACCAAAACGGTTTTAAAATTTAAAATAAAAGGATTTTTAAGGTAATGCAGGCAGGTACATCAGAGGTCGCACGTCCGGTACACAATAAGTTTTCATTCGGTTTTTGGGTAAATGCTGTAATTATAGACTACTGGTAACGAAATTTTGCCTTTTTAAGTCATTATCCTTCATACACTTCTTCTAGATCAATATTTTTTCACGGAGTTTGCGAATGTCACTAAGCGAAGTAAACAAAAAGCTAAAGGTTAATGTATGAAGTTCTATAGAAGCCTGCCAAGCTCTAACTTCCCAATTATGTGAGTGATAAACAAAGTTAGGCTGGAATCGCAACGTTTAAACTTTAAGGCTTTATGCATGCTAAACTTGCATCGAAAGCTTGTCACCAAACACACGTTATTTTCGATACGCCGATTTTTAAGAAAAATTTTTGACCCAAACTTTTTTGATAAAGAAGATGTTGACTCAAATGTATTGGGTTAACTTGTCTCTTGTACCCAAAAACAACATCTGCTGGACCCAATATTTGATAGCGACCCAATTGTTTTGACCCAAACTGCTTTGTAACAAGATCTGGACTCAATTGTTTTGGGTTAACTTGTCTCTTGTACCCAAAATAATCCCGCTGTACCCAATATTTGATAGCGACCCAATTAATTTGACAGTAAGTGTTTGGGTCAAAGGTCAATGACTAAGAAGTATTGGGTTGGCCCGACCCAAAAATTTTAACAGTGTAATGTGACTTCTTTTGGGAATGATCGCATTCCTTCAGCTTGCTTAAAATATTTGAAAACAACGAACCATAAAACAAAATCAGGTTATTATCGTTGGCAGAGGAGTGTTTGCAGAAAATGGGTGGATGATAGTTCTTTCAGAAAAGATGTGAAGCTCGAGCTTGAGTTTCTCAAAAAAGCTGGGCAAGTAAGGAACAAAAAAAAACAGAAGCTAGAGCAGACCTAGAAAGCGTTATTGTGAAAGAAGAGTTTTGTGTTTGTAAGAAGCCAGATGACGGTAGTTTATACGTATTTTGTCAAACATGCACATCTTGGTTGCACCCAAAATGCGTGTTTTATGCAGACGATTTAGCACTAACTTTATCAAGACAGCAATGGAATAAGTGCAATTTGGCTTGTGAAAACCAAAGAAGTTTCAGCGTAGATAATGAAAAACAGATTTTATACCACATCGTCAAGCCTAAAAGCAATACCCAATCCAATGAAGAAGAGAACAACAACCAAAAGAAGAAGGCCATCCATCCAAGTGATTCAAATGAGTTAAATGATCTATCTCATAGCGCTGCCCAAGAAAATAATAATCCTTGTAACTTTATCTGAAAAGCTAAAGATTTTATCAAAAATGAAAATGATCTTACTAAAACTGTCAGCCGAGGAGATGATCGTGATAAAAGTAACACTGTGAGAAATGATGAGGGGAAAAAGAAGAGTGACAATCACGTGATTAGTACAGCTGAGTGCTCTAGAATTAACTTATTGCATGGAAAGCTGCAGAACGAAAATCAAATAACGCAAGGTGACTACAATATTAATAGAAAAATGTATAACAAAGATAGTCACCAAAACCCTTTCCAGAAAATTGAAATGGAAAAAGTGAGAAATAAAAACGAAACAATACAAAAAGAAACGCCAAAAAGTCTTTTGAAAAATTTGCATACTGCAATGACCATTTTAGTGCTTTTTAAACAATTTTTAAGGATAGTTTCTCATATTTTTGGCCCCTATCTTTGAGTACTTCACCAATGATGCATTTTGTTCGCACAGTTTCGATTATGTATGACGTCATTGAGTTTCAATGGGAAGGGTTGTAGCCCCCAAATCCCCCGTGGCTACGCCACTGGTACCAGCAATCCTTGGTACAACTTCCAGGAAAAAATACTGAGAAATTCCCTCCAATCGGACATTCGCCATGCATGATCGCTGTAGCAAACAGGAACGAAACTTGGTGCATAGCTATATATGATATAGCACATAGGAATGAAAAGTTTTGTCACGCATGATCGCTATCAGGTCTGCAAACTCGAAAGAACTCGATCATTTTGCCGAACTCGAACTTAAACTTGAACTCGAAAAAATATTTTTCTGAACTCCAACTCGCACTTGAACTCGAATAAAACTGTTCGAGTTCATTGCAAAGATATCATTGTTGAAAAGAAAAAATAGATCCCTTGGAAATATAGTTTGTTGTCCAATTGTGACCACAACATTGACAATTTCGATGGTACTAAACAGCTAAGGTATAATCTTGAACCTACTGCAATTGCGAAATATTTTTTCCTTTTTAAGAGCATGAGCACCGGCGGTGAAAAAGTTGTCTCGATTTTGGGTATTCATCTGCCTGAACTCGAACTCGAAAAAGCTTATTTTGTGGAACTCGAACTTGAACTCGTAAATAATTAAAATAGATAACTCGAACTTGAACTCGTAAATAATTAAAATAGATAACTCGAACTTGAACTCAGACTTGCTGAAATAGGTTGAACTCAACCTTGAATTCGAATAAAATTCCATCGAGTTCCCAGCCCTGATCGCTATAGTATACAGGAATGAGACTTAGTGCATATCGATGTGATATAGCTCATGGGATTGTCGACAAAGCACGTAGGAATAAAAAGTTTCGTCACACATGATCGCCATACTAGACAGGAACGAGACTTAGTGCATACCTATGTGACATAGCACATAGAATTCTCAGCAAAGCACATAGCAATGAAAAGTTAGTGCATACCTATTTGATATAGCATATTTTGTAAGCTGGTTTCTTTCCCATGTGGTCGTTAATCAAAAGTTCAATTCAATTTCAGTTCACTACACCTTGCATGCACCTTGCATACACCGCTGATGATGACAGCTGAATTTATGTTGTCGAAACGTCCAGTTTTGAGATTTACAGCGGCTTTATTTTTCCTCCTTAAGCTATTTTCGTCCCATATTTATTGTGGTTTACATAGCTGTTGATCGAAAGAATTAATTAACGTGTCTATGGTTGAGGAAAAGCTAATGGAGCTAACTGTAAATAAAAGTCCAAAAAGAGAAAAAACATTGAGCCATGTGGTCGTTGATCAAAAGAAATAATCAATCTGCCTAACAGTTAGCTCCGTTTGCTAACGTTCTCTTCTGAGGAGTGTAAGACAAAGAGCTTCAGGATGACTCTTTTATGTCATGCCAAAATTTGAAATACATTAAATTATGGGTAATGTAGTGAAGGATTAGGTGATTTTGCACGAATAGAGAGTGAAAGCAGGTTGCATCGACTTGTTGGTGAACAACAAGCAAATTCAAAAGTCACATTAAAGTCGACAATGCGACATTCACACTGTTTTTGCTTTGATGCATTTCAATGTAATACAGTAATCGCAGTTTGTTAGGGTGTTAGTCTTTCAAAACCTATAGGCGATCTATACCATGTTTACATTGACTAAAATAGTCGGGTCGAAGATTCGATCATAATAAAAGTCTGTGTTGGGAAACAGATCAAAAAAGGTTAAGAACCGCTGGACTAGACGTAATCTTATTAACAGACTTAAGGAGCATTTCAACTTGAATAAATCCGAGGTGTGCCTACATTTAACGGACAATTCTGATCATAAAGTGGACTTTGCTAACCGGACATTCTTAGCAGCGCTGGCAATTCTGCACGCTTACTATTTCTTGAATCATTTTTTGTGCAAAAGTATGAGCCATTGCTTAACGTTGACTCCAAATCCGCTCCTCTTTACTTATTTAATTATTAATTTAACTACTTCAGTCGTTTTTTCGCTTTTAGTTTATGACGTTATAATTACACTATTTTTTAAATTGACCTCTTGCCTGGGTTATGCTATAACTAGTAGTTAGAATTGTAAATTCTAGTTCTTACAGTTTTGTACTGCCTTGCATACACTGCTGATGATGACAGCTGAATCTCCGTTGTTAAAACGTCCAGTGTTGAGATTTACAGCGGCTTTATTTTTCCTCCTCATCAATTACTTTTGTTAAATGTTAACAGATGGTGATGGAGTCAAATCCTTGCTCAGTGCTATGTATAAAAATGTTGGTTCTATCAACTGCATTCAGGGGTATCTAAAAGTTTTTAAGTCGGTTGCAAAATTCTGTTCACCAAGAGCGAAACATCATTTGCTTAAAAACAAGACTTAGCCTAAAAACAGCGTTATTGGCTTCTTTTGTTATAACTTCGCTTCCTCTTGTTTATTTGAAGGCGAAATGGGTCAATGTTCGTTTCAGCGCTGTCTGGACGATTTCGAACGATCAAGTAGTTTGAGTGTTTCCGTTCTGTTTCACCTGTAAGTTCCGACCTACCGGGTATGGCAAAAGTGTGTTACGACTTCTCAGAAGCATTATGAAATGCAATTCAAGTTTAATTTCAAACGTATCTGTAATAAACAGTCGTAATTTTTTCATTTAATTATTCTTTTTGTACATTTTTGGTTATGTTATTTAGACTGGTAACTGGAAACACTACGCGTGATTTTTTGTGACTCAGCAGTTCTGCCAAATCGACGCTTGTGATTTCAGTTTTGATAGGGCAACACTTTTGCTTTTCTTTTTCGTCGAAATTCTGCCAGAATGACAGTGGTACAATACCGGTGCTAAACTATCGAAATAGGAAAAGACGGATAAAGTGCTTAACTAAAAGACGGAAATCTCGCTAAAACACGGAAAATGTTGTAAAGGTGGAAATCTTGTTAAAACACAGAAATAAGAAATTACGGAAAATGTGGGAAAGGTGGAGAAAATCTTGCCAAATTACGGAAAAGTAGGAAAATACTGAAAACGTCGGAAAGGCGGAAATGGCATAATCTTGCTAAAATAATGCTGGACGTGCGAAAATTTTGTGACTATACGGAAACAGAAAACGACGGAAATGACGGAAAGATGGAGGAAATTTTGATGGAATACGGAAATAGGAATAAGTGACGGCAAGGCGGAAATGGTAAAAATCTTGCCAAAATATGGCTATAGGAGCAAATGGAAATGACGAAAAGGTGGATGTTGGAAGTGCGAAAATCTTGCTACAATGCGGAAATAAGAAAAGACGAAAATGACGGAAAGGCAGAAATGGCAAAAATCTTGATAAAATACGGAAATAGGAAGTGACCGAAAGACGGAAAAAATCTTGCTAAATTTCGGAAAAATAAGAAAATACTGAAAACATCAGAAAGATGGAAATTTTCTATTTCCGTATTATGGCAAGATTTCCACTTTTCCAATATTTTCTGTCTTTTAGCAAGATTTTCTCCGCCTTTTAAACATTTTCCGTCTTTTAGCAAGATCGTTTTTGCAACATTTTCCGTCTTTTTCTATTTCCGTAATTTAGCGAGAAATCCGTCTTTCCAACATTTTCCGTCTTTCCTATTTTTTGGTAGGCTATTTAAACAAGATTTCCGTCTTTTTAGTATTTTCGGTAATTTAACGAAATTTTTGCTTTTCCAACATTTTTCGTCAATTTCTATTTTCATATTTTCCTGTTTTTCTTTTCTGGCAAGACTTCTCACCTTTCCACTATTTAATGTAGCAGTTTTTTTTGTTTTTTCCGTACTTTCCGTATTTCAGCAAGATTTCCACTTTTTTCGTATTTCCGTGTTTTAGCATTACCGCTCGAACCACTACAATCGATTGATATGAGAACCTGACATTTTTTTCTCGCAAAATGCGAATGAGAGAATTGCTTTTTTGCGTGAAGTTTTTTGGTGGTTACGCCCGAGTAGTTACGCACAACATTTGCGCATGCGTAGTGGATGAAAGAAAATAGTGATAGAAGAAAAAGATTAAGGAAGAAAATACGCGCAAAATCAAGAAAATGGCAGTTGCATAAAAGTTATTGTGAGTGACTGCAACAGAACAAACTGAGCTGCTTTTGGCAATGAAACAAGTAATTTTGGCAGTTGTATGAAATTTGGCACAAGGAATAGAACAAGTGGCCTATTCAGTACATAATATTTTCTATTTGTTCAATTGTTTTGTTGACTAAAACGTAATTGTTAAACCTGCTGGTAAGCCTAATTGGTAAATAAATGGAGAATTACGGTAGGCTATCATTTACGATGTAAAAAATGCGTTCTTCCAAAACTGCATATAGGCCTCCTGGGATTGGCGCAGCACTTGGATATTTTGGGCATATCCCAGGATAGCACGTCGTTGAAGCGGTGAAATGTATTGAATATTCGCAATTTTTTTGAGGTTTTTGCGTTGATTTTTTTCGTTTTCAATCAGCTTGTTTATGCTCTTTTTTCTATGGAATGGATGCGTTTAAGGAATGGATTTGCAACCCCACTTAAGTGAACTAAGGAATGGATGCGTTAAATCAGTATGGGATCTCCATTTTAACTGGGATCTCCTATACTTATCAACAAAATCATAAATGATGAACAATTGGATTCTAGTTTATGAGACTAGAGATTTTAGGAAAATTTTTTAATCAAACGTCACCATAGGAAATAAAGGGAACAAACAAGTGGGAAAAAAACAAAATTTGAAAAATTTTTTTTTCTTTTTTTCAATCTTATTCCTATCTACATTCACCTGATGAGCCTCAAATAGGCCGAAACCGGTCGTGGATTGATATTTCAATTCATATTATTACCATTTATGTAGCAATTTTCATCTTTTTTTTATCTTGTTTGGCATTTTTTTCAAATTTTGTTTTTTTCCCACTTATTTGTTCCCTTTATTTCCTATGGTGACGTTTGATTAAAAGGTTCTCCTAAAATTTCTAGTCTCATAAACTAGAATCCAATTGTTCATCATTTATGATTGTTTTGATAAGTATAGGAGATCCCAGTTAAATTGGAGATCGCTTACTGATTTAACGCGTCCATTCCTTGACAGACATGGAGGAGTGATCTCTGACTTGCCTTTTTGGTGAACTCGCTGTGCTTGAATTGGCCTCATATTTGATGTTGTACTTTGAATGCCACACAAGATATGAAGAGTGACGTTATCTTACTGAATAATGAATGAAAGAAAGTTTCTTTAGCTTGTTGATGCTGTCCAGTTGAAAGGTTTTGTGTATCTCTTATTTGCCAGTTCTATGGTAGGCTAACTATTTTTTTTCTTGTTTTCAATCTTATTCCTATCTACATTCACCTGATGAGCCCCAAATAGGCCGAAATCGGTCGTGGATTGATATTTCAATTCATATTATTACCATTTATGTAGCAATTTTCATCTTTTAATTTTTTACCTTATTTGGCATTTTTTTCAAATTTTGTTTTTTTCCCACTTATTTGTTCCCTTTATTTCCTATGGTGACGTTTGATCAAAAGGTGCTCCTAAAATTTTTAGTCTCATAAACTAGAATCCAATTGCTCATCAATTAAATGAACTAATGTATATTTGTTAAGTTTATTTGCGATTTTATTTAGTGCAGTGTCGTAGCCAGCTAAAATTTTTTTATTTGGGGGGGAGGAGAGGAAGGGACGTACTTTTGCTGCGTTTTCACAAGTGTTTGTCGTTCAACGCAAATGGAATATTGTAATGTCTCTTTTGTAGTTACAGAAAAATTGTTATTATAATTGTAACTTGAGTTTTTCATTGCCAAGGGAATGCATTGTAATTCAAAAATTTGTTGGTGTAAATCTAGTTATAATTGTTCTGTTTTGCTGTAGCTGATCCAACTCTGAAGACTACCTCATGGTTTAGCACAAACCGTAAGTTTTCGCCGATGAAACCGATTATAAATCTGAAGTAGCAGTGACTCTATTCTTATTCTTACTTGACTGATCATTTTACGATACAAAATAAAACTCTTTAAATCATGACATGTTTTATTTATTTTGCGACAAAAAATTAATGATGTTAGTCATAAATTCCATTCAAGAACTCCATTGTTTAAATGCTGGCGTTTGTCTGGATCCACGAATATACGGCCGAGTTTTTGGACCAAGCTGATGGATAAGTGGTGGCGCATCCGTTAACTCCCCAGGATGTGTTTCCAACTAACACCCACTCTCCGTTGTCGTTGACAGCAAGTGGACCACCGGAGTCTCCCTGTTAAATATATTACCAAGTAATTTTTTGTTGCAAATTAACAATTCTTTGCATTTTCTTTGAAAAAAATGATAAGTAGGCTATTACGTAAAGGAGCAAAATGTTTGTTACTTGGCCTAAAATTAAGTTTTCGATGAAGCAAACGTATACCGCTAGCGTTCGTAAAAGAATTGCTAAATCTGTTTTCCGTCATCATAATCTTATGAGCCATTGCAAGCACCTTTTAAAAGAGTTTTACAATTTCCAGGAAAAATTAGCACGCAAGATCTTACAATTATAGAGGTTTTCTGCTAATCATTCACTACGCTAGAGATATCGAGTGGGCAAGCAGGCAAGTAGAAAAGGAAAGTACAAGAGTGTTGCGAAAGATATGTGCGAAGGACAAAACTACTTCGCTGACAGAATAATCTCTAGATGTTGGACATTCTGAGTTCTTGCAGGGTTTTACAGTTTCATTTTCTCCTGTCAATTACAACATGGGGTGTGGCCTTCTGTTAGACTCAAAACGATCGTAACAACTGGTTTCCAAAATTGTACGTTGTGATGAAGCGCATGGTTGTTGGTTATGTCGTACACCACTCGTTTTAAGCACAATATATTACTGATTATAATAACTTACGTTGCATGCACTGTTGGTGTCGTCATTGGCGCACTGCATGCGATCAGTGACTTGACTTCCCCAGGTAGCTTGGCACTCAGCCTTCGAGATCAACTTGGTGTAGGCATATTGCATGTTATCTGGGATCTGTCCCAAAATACCTCCACTAGTTTTTCCCCACCCAGTCATCAAGGCTTGGGTACCAGCAGGATATTCTTGAGATGCGACAGTGATTGGTTGAACCTGGATGGAAAAGTATTCATTTGAAATTTTGGCTCAAACTCATTTACATATTGGCTTGAGAAGACGAGTTGGTGTGTTGAAATCATATCTTAATAATAACTGATGAGGTCAAATTTTGTAACCAGGCAATAATGCAGGGGCGTACCCAAGGGGGATCCTCTGGGTCCGCGGCTCCCCCCCCACCGCAGACAAATGCACAAAACTTTCATGGTGTAAAGCTGATATACGTAATTGTTATATGTCCAGCCAGCATTACTTCTGCATTAAAAGCATGTCAAAGTTAGCGGGGGGGGGGAGGGTACTTTCAACGTCATATAAAAAATATTAGAACGCCTATCCAGACTGGTATTAAAAGAAATTATATATAACAATATTTTGAAGTTAAGACTAACACGTTCGATTGCAAGGAAACCACAGTCGTTTGGAGTTTTTAAAAGGATAAGTCCAGCAGAAGTAGAAGCAAGCACGAAAGCTCGTTTTTCAGAGAAAGTTAACTGGCATGCAGGGCCGGATTTATGTACAGGCGAAGCAGGCTGAAGCCTAGGGTTTCGAAGAAAATAAGGGGCCTCATTACGAACAATGAAAACCCTTTTTCTTTTTTTGGTAATCGACCACCAAGACCAGGCATGGGCAACATGATTTTAACTCGGTCGTGAGGGCGCGCAGACCTTTTTTTTCTTGCTCTTCACCGCAATTTCAGCGGAAAAATAAGTCATCTGCAGACGTGATAACCTTTTTTTTTGCTCTTCCAATCAGTGCTCATAGTTTAAATCCGGATCTGCTGGCACGACTTTATGCGTTTGTTTAGCATAGGTTTTAAATTTTAATGTTTGTGTTATTTAAAAAAATGTCTCATGATACAAAATGCAGAAGTAAAATCAACATTTAGGTCCAAATGTTGCTGAAATGCTTCATTAGTGATCGCTTGGTGACTTTTATAAATAAAAACAGTTAATAAGCTATTTACTTCGGAGTTCAATGAAGCACCACTGATGGTGATAATGGCAAAATCGTAGTCGATGGTTCTGGAACTGTATTGAGGATGACAGAGGAAGTCACGGGTGAAGAAGGACTGTCCAGGGTTCTTGTATTGGGTAGTTCCCAAAACGACGGTCAAAGATCTGTGAAGATAAAAAAATATGCTCAAGTGGTAGCTAGGATGACATATCACTTTTCCAAGGCGCTTTGAAAATTGCGAATTCTTCAAATTCTTGCGAATTCTTGAAAAAAAGGCGCTTTGAAAACTGCGAATTGCGAATGCTTTGAAAAAGCTCCAAGGCGCTTTGAAAATTGCGAATTGAAGCTTGGTTTCGGTTTATTGAAAAAAGCAGCGTCATAACCAGCAAGTGATCAAGTTTAACTAATAAAAATACAGTGATATGTGAAAAGTTGATGAATTTCTAAACTTTAATAACCGTAAATCAGTTACCGTGATTTTATTGCTACGTTATGCACATTGCACAATTCATTACATAAAATTTTTATTACAGTAGTCTACATAACTATTGTATGCATTCCAATACAGTGTGCGGTTTATCTGTTTTTCAATTGTTTGTTTTACATTACCCCAATTACAGCGCATGAAAAAGTAGAATCAATCAAAAAGTGACAAAAGGGCCACATGAATCAAAACTGTTACAAGAACAAATAATAATTTTCACCAACACTGAAGAGCTGTTAGTTATGCTTTTACGAGGGCAATGTGGCTTCAAAGAACGAATTGGTTGTGTTTTTATGGTGTAATAAAGTTGATTTAAAAGCAATTATTGATAAGCATAATTTTTCGCAACCCTTCCTAATTCTAATCGCTTGAATATCGTTCACTTTTTACAAGCGAAGTTTTGTAGTGTTTATGACCTTTTGCAAGTCTCAACGGCGAGGAACAAGGTTTTGATCGTTTACCATCAAATAATATGATTTTAATTCCATTCACATTCTGACTTGGCTGGCACTTAAGCTGTATGTGCTGTGCTGGCTCACTATTAATGATTTTATCAGCGGTTTCAACTTACGATTGTTGGCAGTGGCAAGCGGACATGACCTTGGTGGTACTGATAAGGGAACCACCGCAGAAATGACTTCCTCCAATTTGGAGAGATGCCTGCCATGGAGCAAATGAGGCAGAAGTTACGTCATCTCCTCCAACGATCCTCTGATCGCAAAAAGCGGATGTTGCTGAAAAATGAAGGAAAGAGATGTTAACAGTATTAATTTATCAAAGATGGTGCCATAGTTCGCACAATAGCATTCTATTAACTCTCATGAAGCATTTATATTCCATAGTGTTTCGATGAGCCCATTCAAAATCTTTGCTTTAATATTTATAGTTTTTTCTTTTTTCTTGGAGCATTTAAACTTTGAATTTTTGCAATGATTTTTTTGCTTTTGATATCGAATTAGAAGTTGTGCTTGAGTTTGTATTGATGTTACATTGGTCGATTTTTATGCAAATCTAGGTCGGTCTACTATCACTTTGTGTATCAACAACAAATGACTTACCCAAAGCAAGAACAAGAGCGAAGTACATCATCTTTGCTTGTAATTCAGTTGTCAAATGTGAAACTGTGCTTTCTTCACCCGCGCCCTTCCTTTTATGCGATTGTGGAAACATCTGGCACTCTTCTCATTTCCGTATCGTTTTAGGCTTTACGCAACAAGCACTTGTAACAGCTGCTGAATAAGCAGCAGCTGATTTGTTCTCACCACCGGCTGCATATGAGCAATGACGTCAGCAAAAGTAAATACAGGCAGGGATACTACAACGTCATCATATGTGACGTCACGACGTATAAATGAAAACGCATAATGCACCGTCATGTACCGCGAGTTTTTTTAAGCAAAACCATGAAGAATTGCACAAAGCGATCAGTCAGTTACCCGTATTTTATCCTGTTGATTTTTACAAGCAGCCAAAGTGTAGCGAGACTCTGCGAATTCGAGTACGGTAAAGCATTATGTTTTGAACTGTTTTGTGATAATTATCGAACCGGGTTAAATTTGTGCATTAATCTGTGTTTCAGCATGAGGCCCGCTTAAACTACATGAGGTTCGCAGCGCGTGGACTACGTGTGGTTTGCAGCGCGTGGACTACGTGTGGTTTGCCGCGCGTAGACTACGTGTGGTGCGCAACGCGTAGACCCCGTGCGGTCAGGGCCGTTGAGAAAAAATCCGGGCCCTGGGGCAGAAATATACTTCGGTCCCTCTGAGCCCTGTAGACTTTTGTTGAAAATCATTAGGCTTAGTGCTTTGAAGTGATTCCAACTACGGGCCGTTGCCAGTGGCGGGATTCAGCCGGTTCGCACCCGTTCTATAGAACCGTCTCACGGAATTTTATCAAATCAGCGAACCGGCCAGCATTGTTGTTTACACTTGTACCATTAGTTGAAATAGAACCGGCTGAAAATATAACTTTTGCAATGGAAGCGGCTCACAAAAAATTGAATCCCACCACTGGCTGTTACCCCATCTTATAATCCTAGTAATATGCGACCGAAATATTTGAAAATATTCTTTCGATGGTAATATTCACGCAACAGACGTATGTCCCTCAAAGTCCTGATTAATATCATATTTTTTAAAGTTGTGAATAAGCAATTACCCGTTTACTAACAGCAAGGTAATGGGTAAGGCATGTACTCAGGCGCGGATCTAAGGGGGGTTTAGGGTCCGGACCTCCATGGAGCGAGGTTAAAAAGTCGATAGGCTACATGAGCGACTACTAACTGCCACCTGTGCTATAATGATTAACTGTGCACCGTGCGCAGTGATTGCTGCACGTCATGTGACATGAAGTCAGTGCAAGCATGTAGCGGATCGTGTGATTCAAAAACGGGTTCCGTCATCCAAGGAAAGCAGATTTAGCTTGAACTTAAGCGAGTGTTGCAATTCGTGACCATTATAAAACCTTTCCTGCGTTGCGGAGACAAAGAACTATGTCGAGCTTCAAACATATAGGTGATGATTATATCGCAGCAATTGTAACGATACCACGCCGCCACGGAAATGGGAGGTTTCATTAGCGTCGGTGATAATAAAACCATCTTTCCGTCACATATAAACCGCTAACGACGCAGATTAAACAGATCTTGTACTTGGTGGACACCCTTTTACCAGGACAAAACACATCAAAACTCAAATACAAAAGCGCAAGTATGCATACTGTCGCGAAATAGGAAATCGTATTACTTCGCTGACAGGACGATTGATAAGAATTGTATGACAAACCGTAGGAATTAATTCGTTCTTAGATCCGACCTCACGAAAAAATCAAGACCTTCTTCACCAAACGATTATAGTAATTGATCCAACTTAACTCACTTAGCTACGGTACTCACCGTTTTACTTTTCAATAAACACAAGCACCACTGCTCACTTCAGTAACACTATAAAGTAAGGTACCGTAGAGCGAGACAGCGCTGTTTCTGGCTATTAGCCTTCATCAGCCGCCCTTTTTTTTTTTTTTTTTTCTTATTTCAAGCCACTTTATTGCAGCTTGGGATTTTTGTGGTAGTGAAGTACATGCATCATAGAGATGACCTAGTTGAACATCGAACCGCGAAGCCAGCTTCGGAGCCCAAAACACCAACCATTCGGCCAACTCCATGTGCTCAGGTAAGAAACATTCATCTTCCATGACGAATGATGTTGCCAGGATCACTCATCCCTTCGCATAAATATTTCTTAAAGAATTTAACCTTTGTGGTACGCATATCCACTCGTGTGGCTACGTCACCATTCCAGTCAAACTCTTTACATATAAGGGCTATACCCTTCAGCATACAACAAAATTGCTTACTCTACGCACACTAAATCTACACTCAAATAACTACGCTCGAAAATTCACACCTATTTATACTCTAAATTCAAGTTCGAGAACGTTCTACTGCATTCTCAAAATGAAACAAGAAGAGAAATTACATGATAAGCAAAAACTCACACCAAACCACAGTAAACACGATCGTGACGTCAAACAAGAAGAGAAATCATATGACAAGCAAAAATTCACACCAAACGCAGTAAACACAATTGTGACGTCACGAGGACAAATTTTGATCCAGTGAAATTACGTAACGGACAGTTCTGTCCAGAATATTCACGAAAAAATCACGTCAGTAGAAAATTATGACTTCATAATGCAACCTTACGAAACAATCCCACGAATAAAACTTCGGAAAACAACGCATCGGTCTAGAACCTACTACAGTAGACAAAGCATTAAAAACAAAACATATACAGTTATATCGTTGCACATACATAATTGCAGACATGTTCATTGTCTGTAGTAATGTATACATACTTGCACTTTTACATTTGCGTTACAAATGGTGACCTTAGCGCTGGCATTCACTGTATTATTATTCACTATATGCACAGACTCAGTGCCTGCCTTGTCCCCTGCTGTGTGACGGGCGAATGGGTTGGGCGGAGAAGTTTTTTTGCAGGTTTTGGTAACTGGTATATATAGTTACAAACCACAAGCAAAAATTGCTTCTCAGGTATATGTGATGCCTTGAGTAAATGCCGGTAATACCTACTGCACTAATGACAACTAATAGGTCAAAACAGTGTTCACTCTCTGTAGTCATGTGTACATCGAAACTGTTTTTCTCTTGCGTTCCTGTTCACCCCAATGTCCGGTAAATCCGAATTTTGGAGAGAAACTTTGAGGAAGCGCGCAACAATTATTTGACGTTTAATGAAATAACACAACGTTGTAAAATTTTCGATTTGTATGGCATCAATTTGATGTTTAAACTTCGTTCATCCTGTAAGCAAATATCAGCATCTTTACCTCACGAAGTTTTTAAGATATTGGTGACAAGAATGAAATGAAAAGCGCAACGTAGCCTACTGGCCAAAAGTTTTTCAATTCCATAAAAGTCTTGATAGAGAATTGGAAATGTGGCGTGCTAAATTTCTATATTCTTCAATGCCCGCTCCAAATTTTTTATTAAACGCACTTAATGTTTGCAACAAAGAGCTATTTCCAAATTTGTACGTTTTGTTGCAAATAGCATGCGTTATACTGGTGACAAGTTGTGAGGCAGAAAAATAGCTTTCTTCTGTGCCGAGACGTAAGACCGCGATGAAGTCGACCATGGGGGATGATAGACTGACCTCTCTTGTGCTTCAGAATATGGACTAATCTACCAGACTGTGCCAGTGTAGCTGATGTTGTAGCTGCTTTTATACGAAAGCGTCCGCGACATTTATTTCTTCCAAAAGAAGAAATGTGAACTTTTTGTACGAGACAGGATGAGGTAATCACTGGTTGGAGCGTTATGCGTCTATGCGACGACATGATGAAGGGATGTAAGCTATTGAGGTGAATTTGCCTTTCATCATTGCGTAACATAGGCTTTATTAAACTAAAAGATAAGCTGCAATCGGTTAACGCAAAAAGTTAAACAATGTGACAAAGGTACACAGCTGCATGCGTTTGCACTGTAGATCTCATCGAACTGACGCAAGGTTTTTTGAGAAAACTACACAGTCAGATTAGCGTGCAATTATGCCTTAGGCGAGCGACAGCTCGACTTCGGACAGACTAATTATGGAGCAGACAATTAGGCAGTACGAATTAATTGTAAGCAAGTATGAGGAACAAACAACATCACGTGACTGACAAAGAACAAACAACATCAAGTGACTTGCAATTATTCACAACATACTTCCCCCCTAGAAAATTATAGGCTCACCATAACGACTAAGTGGTACCCCTTTGTTTGTCCTTGCAGATCTACGAACTTTAGGTTGAGGCTCCTCATCCAACTCATTCAAGTTTCCAATATCGTTCCAACTTTTGGGGCTCACCACTGATTCATTAAAGGCAACATCGTTACAACTTTTGGGGTTCACCACAGATTTATTAGGTACAATTTCTTTCACGGAACAATCACGCTCTAAAACACGCTCGACAGGCGTGAGAATGGGCGCCAAATCTTTTAACGACACCGTGGCTACTCGACCATTAGAAAACTTAACACGAGCATAACAAGGATTAGCTTCAGTAAGTTCGACCTTACGAACCAAATCGTCATTTTTACTAGCAAGATTAAAACTACGTAAGTAAATTGGCCCAGTTTCGGTTAACCAGGTAGGCAATGAATGTCCAACGCAAGACTTTCTGTGGAAGTTAAACAGTAGCTCGTGGGGTGTAGCATTGGTTGCTGTACACAGCAAAGACCTAAGCAAATGTAACAAATCAGGCAATACGCTTTCCCATTTCGTAATATCTAACCACGAGACTTTAAAGCGAGACGGATTGATCGCCATATAATACCATTATATCTCTCGACGTGAGAATTTCCTTGGGGATGATATATCGAGCTGTGGCTTGTAGCAATGCCTTTACTAAAGAAGTAGTTTTTGAGCTTACGCGAAGTAAAATAACTAACATTATCCGAATGCACAAAACCAGGTACACCACACAACGTAAAAACATCATTCAAACACTTAATAACTGTTTCAGTATGCATATTTGGGCATGGGTAACAAAAAGGAAATCGTGAATACTCGTTGATTATCACAAGCAAATACACATTACTAGAAGAAGAGGGTAAAGGACCTTTAAAGTCCAACGAAATGCGTTCAAAAGGTTTGATAGCTTTCATGAGCGTACTCTGATTTATCCTGTGAAAACTTGGCTTCAATTCTGCGGAAATATTACATGTAGAGCAGACTTTTTGAACATCTTACATCGCAAATGGAAGGTTTTTAAAACGTACATAATGCGATAGACGTCTGATACCTGGATGACATAAATTGTTACGCAACTCGTACAAATTAAATGAGTTAGTCGAATCACATACTACACGTGTGAAAGCATCGGCCGCAACATTATCCTTGCCTGGTCTATAGTTAATAGAATAAGAAAACGATGCCAGCTCAAGTAGCCAACATTGGATCTTATTATTCTTTATCTTCGTTCTTCTCCTGTTGTTCTTCATGAAAGCTACCGATTTTTAATCTGTCAATGTTGTAAATGTCGTCGGGCTAACAACTGCAGCCATTTTCGCGCAGACTCGATAATAGCTGTTGCTTCTTTCTCCATTGCTGGATAGTGACGTTCGCTACTCCGAAAAGTCCGAGACATAAAAGCCACTGGTTGTGCTGCTTGGTTCGATGTAGCCGAGATTGCCATTTCCAATGCGTTGCATTCCACTATAAACGGACAATTTTCGTCGATGGCCTGAAGTGACGCTTTGACAATATCCTTCTCTAAAGTTTCATACTCTTTTAATGCTTCGGTAGTAAGCGGGAAGGTCTTCGAGTTTTTCAAATGAACAATTTTGTCGGAATAGTAGGTTATCCATTTTGCGTAATATGCAAACCTTCCGAGAGCGCGTTTCAGCGATTTTGAATCTGTTGGTGCGGGGAATTTTAACAACGGTCGAAGTCTTTCCGGATCTGGTCTGATTTTGTTACCTCCAACGCAGTATCCGAGAAAGCAAATTTCTGAAACAGAGGACACAGTTTTAGACTGAATTTATTCCATTCCATATCGTGCGATAGCATCGAGGAACCTTTGAACGTTAGTATCGTGCTCTTCTTGACTTGTACCACCAATGGTTGCATTATCAAGGTAAGGATACGTGTCTTTTAATCCTTCTTTCATTACGATATCATCAATTACACGTTGAAATTGCGGCACCCCATTAGTAACTCCGAAAGGAATTCGATTAAACTCTCATAGTTTTCCACAGGCTTCAAAAGCGGTGTAAATCTTATTTATCACTTTCTCAAATGGGGATTTGGTGGTGTGCGCTCTTGAGATCAAACGTGGAAAAGACTTTGTGTAGTGACAGTTTGTTTACGAGACTTTCTACACTAGGCAGAGGATATACGTCCAAGTCGGTGAACAAGTTAATTGTCTGTGAATAATCAATGCACATTCTTCGCTTTCCTGATTCTTTGTTGGTCACAACAAACACCAGTGCCCGCCAGGGCGAATGACTGGGACGAATTACGCCAGATGACTGTATTTTGATTATTTCTCCGGCAATAAAATCTCGATCTTTAACATTAAAAGATCTCGATTTCATTGCTATAGGCCGACATTTAGTCAATAAATTGCTAAAAAGCGAGACAGGTTTTAAATTAGCTGCACATACTGTGCTTACATGGTCGGCGGAATTGTGTGGGATTACTAGTTCACTTTTCAAGCTGTTTTGTTGAAAAACCACTCTTTCTTGCTGAGCTTAAAAATCTTCCCCAAGCAAGACATCTGTACATAAACCCTTCATGACTCCAAGATTAACTTGAGAATATTTTTGATTGTGCAACATCAAATCGACCGAGCAGTTTCCTTGTATGTAACTAGTAAGATTTGACAACGCCATCGCGATAACTTCATCACGCGGTTCTATCGTAAAACCAAATGAACGTGCAGTTTTCTCATTGATGAAACTAAGCGAACTTCCAGAGTCTATAAGGTTTGATAATTTATGACCGTTTATAAATGATGTAATGGTAGCATATGATAAACACCGAGGTGCAGGCTGAATAGCGCAAAGTTTAGAAGTAGAAAAAGCAGAAATTTTGGCAGCGGAAGTACTTCGGCAACATTTTGCGAAATGGCCCTTTTTCTCGCTTTTGTAACAGATGGCATTCCGGGCACGGCATGCTTTTCGCGGATGACGTGGAAACTTTCCGCTGAAAAAGCAACATTTGTCAGGTGCGGACGTAACTGCTGCAGTCAGTTCGGCTTCTTTGCCAAGTGTTTCCGAGTCTGCTTTAATTGAAGTTGCTATCAAATGCGATCCGCAATTGCTCTCATATACCTGCGAGTGTTGTTGAGCCATATCCAATGAGATCGCTTGGGCAAAGGCTGTATCTAAATTCAGTAGTCGATTTTCCAGCAACCGTTTTCGGTTAGCGCTTGACAGCAAACCATTTATAAATGAATCACAGACCATTCCTTGTCGATACACTTCAGCTGTAACATTTTGGAAATCGCAGTCTTTACTTAACGAATGCAAAAATTCTCGTATAGTTTGCCCCGGTTTCTGTTTAGCTGTAGCCAACAAATGCCCCGAAAAAAAAAACGCATTAGGAGTTTTAGCATAAAGATTGGCCAATGTTGTGATAGCCGTTTCATAACTATTGCAACTTTCAATGTAGTCATATACTCTGAAATCAACGGAGTTTTTGAGTATTCTCAGCTTGGCAGCGTCTCTACCTTCCTGTTCCGCACCAAGAGCAGAATCCACATAATTTTCAAGAGTTCGTCTCCAATGCTTAGCAGCGTCTGGGCTGCTCGGGTCTGAGCTCAGCGTGTCGGGTTTCATTAGCTTTTCCGTTTTCTTTAGTTTAATAAATTGTGGTGAATTTGCCTTTCATCAATGCATAACATAGGCTTTATTAAACTAAAAGATAAGCTGCAATCGGTTAACGCAAAAAGTTAAACAATGTGACAAAGGTACGCAGCTGCATGCGTTTGCACTGTAGATCTCATCGAACTGACACAAGATTTTTGAGAAAACTACACAGTCAGATTAGCGTGCAATTATGCCATAGGTGAGCGACAGAACGACATCGGAAAAATTTCCAATGAAATTTATATTTCTATTGCATCTTCAAATGGAAGCGCGTTACCAATCCCCAGCGTGAGATATTCATTGTCTAAGATTTTATTGTTGAGCGCACCAATCGAGGACACTTCCTACAACGAATCTTCAAAATGGGCTGATGAAAACGGGACGTCAAAGCACTGCGCAACGTCTAATACTGCTTACGGATTTCCGCAAAACTTACTAACAATTTCGACCCCATTGTGAAAAAAATTCTAGATCCGCGCCTGCAACTTCATAGTAAAACAGCACAATAAAAGCGACAAGAGCTAAAATACCAGGCCAGTGGAGCAGGGTATTAATACTAAAACTCCATGAAAGTGCAATGACAACTGTAAACTTATGGATGACCGTTAAACTGCATGAAGTGAGCAGAAGTCAGTTATGGAGTTTCAAAGAGGCTGTTTCCAGCCAGTAGGAAAATGCTGTACATTGCAACGTAAAAAAGTTTTTGGAGCACTATGTGGCCGGACCTCGGCACTCTGTACCCCCCTTACCTCCCTTCACCAGTCCTGCGTGTGGTTCGCAGCGCGTAGACTGCGCTAAACGTTGTAACAGGCATAACTCGTTTTCCTAAGGAGAGAATGGGGGCATATCACCCCATAATGTTTGAAAAGTTACCCAATAAATTTGCAATTATTAACGCCTGCTTAGCATGCGTTTACGTGATTTTGATGTAACTTTTTTTATGATTTCAGACTGTATGCAATGTTAGCGTTTTATGACAGATGCAATTACACGCTTGTTGCTAGTTTGAAATTCATTTGTGATTTCCACTTGCACCACTTTATAATTGGAATAACCTTAGCGCAGAAGTTGAAGTTACCAACTGTAATGCGAGCGTTTTCAATGTTTTTTTAAGAGACTGCATGCAATGTTGGCCTTCGTTTGTTCAGATTTTTTTCGACCCACTTGGCGGCGCAAGATGGATTGTTATATTTCGGAAGCTTTTGCGCCGTCTTAATGCATGCAGACAGGGGTTTTGCGATGCATTTACGGATTTTTGGATGAAATAGCTGCATTTTGTACTAAAAGATACTACTGATCACTTGAGAATCAATTTCTTTCACCTCCTGTACGTTTTGTAACAACATATTTGCAGCAATTGTCTGGTTCAACTGTTAAAACCTTGGAATATTAGTTACAAATTTGTGATCAACTGTATCATCAAAATTCTTCATTGTTCTAGTTATTTTTTATCAAAACAAACTACAAACAGCAAACAACAACAGATATAGGCTACTTCAGATCAAATCATGCATTGACATACCGAGAATGTTATATTTATGTACGATTATCGTTTCCGATATCCCGGGTTACTGATTTAGTTTCACTATTATTCAAAATATTTCAGCATAACTATGAACCCCTGAGGTTTACAGAAATGTTTTTGACCAAATATTAATGAGCTCGTGATTGTTGATTAAGTTGACGACCCATAGAACAATTTGGTATGAAGTAAACAAGGAGCGTACCTATCTTATAGATAAGGGTTTTGGAGAATGTGCTGGTATTTGTTTAAGAAGTTAATTTTTTCAACTGTTGTGATCAGTGATGTGCACGATAAACTTTTCTAAACTAAAGCCTGATTCACACTGGCGTCGTTATCGCGTCATATGACGCTGTCGACGCGTACAAACGACGGCCAATTCACCCTGAACGATTTCGTGCGATAACAACGCGTTAGAAACGACAGCCCCATGGAAAAACTTGCTTTGAACGACGTCCCGACGAAGTAGAACCGAGTTCTACTTTATCGTGGTCGTTAGGAGCGTCGGGAGCTCTTTGGCTTGGTTTTGTCGAATAATTGTCGGATATATTTGTGATTTTGGCTTCAAAACTTGATTTGTTTTGTATTTTGAGAGAGTTTTTCAAATTTTTTCTCAGAAATTACTGAAATGCTATTTCTACAGTAACTGAAACGAAATGAATAACCTAGCATTAACTTGCGTTGTATTAAAATGTGAATGAGTCGGTAATTTTCATTTAATTTTAAATAATTAATGAAGCCAAAAAATTGTGCGGTAATTTAATTTTTGAATCACGAGAAAGCGATCAATGCGCTATACAAGCTCGCTTAGGAGTTGCCAGTCATCTGTCTACTACACTATGATCGGGGAATCCCGCTAAGTGCCTTTCCCAACGGCACAACAAGTAAACTTACAAGCTTGTTCTCCACACCGTCTCTTTAATGCTGAGCGTCAAGAGCAGGGAAGCTGTGCATACCAATTTTAAATTCATTGGTTTGACTCGACTCGGAATCAAACCCGAGTCTACAGCTCCTGAGGCGGACGCTTGTACCTCTCGGCCATCTGAGCTGTAAAAGTTACGTCATCGTTCTTCTATTTTAGCTGTTGAAAAAAACTTTGCTTTTATAAACTACAAAACATTATTGATTGTCCTCCATCCGGTACCAGTAGAGTAAAAAGCGAAAACTTTGGAGGTGGGCAGGGCCGGTTTTGTAGCCAATGATCAAGGAGACCCATTTTCGTTTGCTCTTAGGTAGCAACCCCTAAAAAAGTTCTTTATCCGGCAAGGGGGGTGGGGTGTCCCAGTGCCCCTCCTGGTTATATACCTGACGACATCAAGAGTTTTAATATCTCAATGAATCTATTGTTTTCTCCTTTAAACGATATAATTTTTCTTTTCATAGATCGGTACAATTTCGTTCATTAGAACTTCATAATAAACTGGTTTCACTGTACGCAGGATTATGATTGAACAATCGAATTATAATTATGGCATAACAATTTAGCTTGTTCACAATATTGCTACTTGAAATTGTGAGGGGTGACTAGTGGTGAGCGGCGAGCGCAACTGACGTAGTAAAGTTATGGGCAAGAAGGAAAAGTGCACAAGGAAAAGTGCAGTACTTGGAAGCAAAAGTGCAAAGCGTGCATCCTGTAGTACGGAAAGTGTACTGTATGGTACGAAAAATATAATACCATATTTCCGTATCCTACTTTTTCTAAAATTTTGCGTACGTAATTCCGTATCGTACTTTTGCCAAAATCTAACCGTACCGTTCCGTACCGAGCCGTACCGTAGTAACTCCTTGGTTTTGTTACGTACGTATATAGTAATTGTTAAAATCATTTTACATACAGCTGCTCGACGCGAAGACCACTAGGTCACTTCGCAGCTTCATGTCAACACATTTTATAGTTTCGCAAACCTTATAATTTTTTAATTTTCCGTATTTAATTTCAATTAGGCCTACGTATTGCGTGCTATCTTTGTATTCTGTACTTGTTATTGACAAGTAAATTTTGTCTATCTGTCCGTCTGGTGCAACAGAACTTGCTGGACAGTATTGGGTTTTTCTGCCGGTACCTGTGCCGATCTGCATCTGCTAATCAGCTAGCAGTGCGAATGCCGCTCTGCGTTTCCCTTGGAAACGATCGTATCGCGCTCGGTGTGCATTGCTCGCTGATACAATGTCGTGCCATCGTATCAGACTGACATTTCGAAATCGCTAAGCGCTTGGAAATTTCCGATCGCTGTCGCGTCGTTTGCCAGAGTGAATCCGGCTTAAAGCGATAACGATATAATCAATAATTTCAAAAATCGTGGGCGATATCGATAATCGAAAAATCACCATTTCTTGAAGCGATATCGGTAGTCGATAAACTATCGCCGATACATTTTTCCGATAAATGTTGCGGTAAATATTTAATGTGTTTGACGAAGTATTTTTGTAAGTCAAATTGCAAAAATGCTTTTCTAAATTTTTCAAGAAAAGAAAGCAGTTCACAAACTCTGCCGCGCTATTAAATAAAACCAAAAAAGATGTCTTAAAATTGCAACAAGACTTCATGGACATCGTGCATTTTTTTCACAGCGCCAACTCATTAACTTTGGACACTGTAAGCATAAAGAATCGATTATTGCGACAATTTATCGGCGATAACAAAACCTATTACAAAAGCGATATCGGTAATTGATAAATCAAAACTGTTTTGAGTGATAACAATAATCGGTAATAAATTATCGTCGATAACTATCGCCGATAAATTATCTCGATAAATGCCCATCTCTGGCTGTGATGCCCTTGAAGTATACAACTTGAGCTTCGAATGCAGCTGCACTGAAAACAAACACCCGCTGTGGCCAGCATCAGAGTCAGGCTGACCCAATAATCAGAAAAAAATCACACTTCACGCATTTACAACATCAATTGATCAATGTAAGTACTAGGCTGTTACATTTTTTGGCGAATTTTAATTTCAAACTTGCCTGGGCAATCTTTAGGGTGGAAATCCGTCAACTTTCACTTCTGCAAAATATTTTTTAATTTTTTCAATTTTTTGAAGTTCCACCTCTTGATTAAAATTTTAGGGGAGCTGCGCGCTACCCGAAAACTGAAAAAACGCAATAACTTGAAAACCACACATGCTAGAGTGAAAATTTTGGTATTAAAATATGCAGAAACCCCATATTCCTACCTAAGGTTTGAAGAAATACGTAAGCCAACTGCAACAGAATTTGAGATAAAGCAAAATTTGTGGTTTAGCTCCGGGCTTCTCTAACTGTGTGCCGCGAAAGAGACTGAAGTGTGCCGCGGCTGCCGCCACAGAAAGATGACAAATTTGTTTGGTCGGACGTATTGCAACTCTCAAGGCTAATCGTTTTCAATTTAAAATATATTTACTCTATATTCTTTAATTTAATTTTAATGCATCCTTATAAACAACAAAACGTAAGTTTCTAAAATGGCCACTATTATGCCACAACTAAATGAATCGCAGTCATAAGTTTGGTTAAATTATCATAGTTATGTGATATGACAATAGCCACCATAACGTACAATCATTACACTGGTCAACACACATTTTTGTGCCAGGAAAGTTTCAATGGTTTTAGGGTATTTTGATGTTGCTGAATCCGAAAATGGCTTTGGTTTTTCCGAATTGGCTCTAGTTTTTGAGATATTCCATACTTTTGTTTCAAAAAAATGCTAAACATAATGCAAATTTTAGCATTGGCATTCTCTTTATGCTACAACTTTGATAAGGCTGTATCCGTATTCTCAAGCATATCCACACAATATTCTTTCATTGTTGATGCTATACCATGAAAGACAGCAACCGTTATCGCAGAAAGTCTTTTGTATGTAAACCATGTTTAATACGAAAAACAAGCAAAAAATCAGAAAATTAGGCAATGTTAGCAATAAACAGATTTTTGTAATACAAAAACCGGTTGAGTCAAAGCACAAACACTACTTTCAGAAAAGATCAAAGCATATTGAGTAAGCTATCAAAGTGCATTAATCAATCAAGAAAAAAATTAGTCGATGTTTACAAATTTTCTTTTGTAAGACTTCCTGAAATATGACGCGGCCAAGCAGTCACGTTGAAGACTCCAACAGTAGTCAGCCATCATGTGGGCATCCCACCTGCCCTGGTACCTCTCTTCCATGACTTTAATATCCTGGTGGAACCTTTCTCCATGCTCTTCACTTAGATCACCGAGGTTTGCGGGAAAACGATCTAAGTGGCTGAAGAAATAGTGAATCTTGATACTCATCTTCACACCTAAATCTTTGAACTTGGAAAGCATGCCTTCCACCAACTCTTGGTAATTTTCGGCTTTTCGGTTTCCAAGGAAGTTCTGTGTGACTAAAACAAACGATTGCCAAGCAGCGGACTCCGTGTCTGTCATAGACTGCACAAAACATGGATCTTTTATGAGTTTGCGAATCTGAGGACCATCAAAAATGCCTGCTTTCAGCTTTTGGATGGTCAAAGCAGTAAATGATCTGCAAATATAGTTCAAGCCATCCCCAGTTACAGGCAAGGCTTTCACAAACTGCTTCATCAAACCAAGTTTGATATGCAGTGGTGGAAGGATGATTTTCTCTCTGGTAACTAAAGGTTCGTTGATCACGTTAGCTTCACCAACTCTCATGAAATCTCTAGGAGGCCATTCTTTTTTCACTCAATGATCATCACGCGCTCGGCTGTCCCACAGGCAGATAAAAGATGGATATTTTGGAAAGCCGCTTTGCTGGCCAAGCAAAAAATTCACCATTTTCAAGTCTACACAGATTAACCATTGGTGAGAGTCATAATCCAGTTTCTGCAATACCGTTTTAATGTTGCTGTAGGCTTCCATTAGTTTTGTTGAATGGCCAATTGGGAGAGATGCATACCTGTTACCGTTATGTAGTAATACACATTTTAAGCTTCTCTTTGAACTGTCTATGAATAAGCGCCACTCTGGAGCTCTATATTGTGGCACTCCCATTTTTAGTAGAAGCCCTTCAATGTCTTTGCAGTAAACAAGTTCGTCTTGCTCGCTAAAATACGGAAGTAATTCTTTTTCTCTTGTTCGGTAGAATGTTATCGAAGCTCCTGTTCTAAGGCAGTTTTTGTCTTTGAGTCGGGATGCAAGAATTTCTGCTGCTTCTTTGGATAAGTTGAGATCCCTGACAAGATCACTCACCTCTTCCTGCTTGAATTGTTCCGGAACTGATGAACTACTTTCAAACACACTTCCAACGCTGTCACTTGCAGAGTTTTCTACCTCTTCATAAAACTCATCATATCCCATGGATATGTCAGGTAAATCACTAAATTCAGGCACAGGTACTTCCTCACAGTGAGGCACAGGTAGCCGAGCAGATTCTAAATCGGGGTAGTTCCAAGAATTTTTCTTGTGACGATTAAATCCTTTTAGGTCCACCAAACAGAAGTAGCAGTCATCGAAATGGTTTTTTGGTTCCCTCCAAACCATCGGTACACCAAATCTGAGACTTGCAAGCGTACCATTAGTCCACTTTCTCAAGTTTTCTACACATGCTGTGCAGACAATATGAGATGCTCATGGCTTATCATGGTCACCAAGCTTCACTTTAAAATACGCAAGATACTGTTTCCTTACCAAATCAGTGATAGCTTTCTTTTGTTTTTTGAATGTGTATTGCCCACAGATGTAACAAAACTTGTCAGGATCATTGCAACAGCTTCTTCGCGATGAACTCATATCTCTTGAACACAGCTAAATCAATATGTAGAATTCAATATCCAAAATACATATAAATCTGTGATAAAGAATAAATACTGTACAAAACTGCGACAGGTTGTCACTATCAGTTTAGTTTTAGGGAAATACATACCTATCAGTGGCTAATCTAAGCATATGGCCAAACCTTCACTAATAAACCCAATTCTTACTTAAATTGCAAAACCCTCCGTAATTTTCAAACTTTAGGTACGTGAGTATGAGTTCAAACTACACTGATGATATTCCTTTCTCTGGCTACAGAGCTATTAAACTTTGAATTACTAGTTTACAAAAATATAGTTACAAAATGAGATACTGACATGATCTGCCATGACATAATAGCTGAAGGGAGTGCAGACGTACATGCGGTGAGCATCACAAAGAAACTGCACCTTATCAGAATGATAAGCCTACTGTTGCACTCCTATCACCGGGTTTACTGTCTGATGGTGTACAGTTTTCCGCAAGGTGATCACTTCTAAAGCTAAAGATACCACACAACAACATTCACACAGCTAAATAACGTGTTCTATTGAAAATGGAGTCTGAAGTAATAAATCGCGAAAGAGTGTTTTCATTAACTTACTATACTGAAGTAATTGAATGCTACATCAAAAATTAGACATATTACACTACCTGATATAGAGACTAAGGAATGCATACTACCTAAGAGACATTTCCAGTATGCATGTTATTGATATTTGTGTTCACATTTAGCAGATATAAAAGTTAACTATTTTTCCCTTGTCAAAAACGAAAAGTATTGACATCTCAAAAACTAGAGCCAATTCACAGAAACGGATGTTATTTTCGGACTCAGCGGCCCAAAATTACCCTAAAACCGTTACAATATCTATGGCACTCGAAAAAAAATTTTTTTTTTGTTGGCCAGTGTTATTATTCCCCATTGTCTTTGTTTACCGATATGCTGCGATACTGTTATTTTAATTCTGACTACGGTACTAGTTTGGCAGGGAAGAGCATAGGCCTAGCCCTAACAGAGGCCAAGATACAGGGGAGAAATGAATCTGTGTTGACGGTAACAGATAAGCTAGGTTCTTTTCAGCTCAAGTTGAACCTGTGGCGTAAAAAAATTGAGGAAGGAGTGATGGAAATGTTTTCTCTTACAGAAGCATTAGTTGCGTGGACTGATGAGTTGCCTGTGCTAAAGGAGTGTATTCGCACCCACCTAATTATTCTTCAACAGAAACTTTCTCATTACTTTTCTGATCTCAACATTTCTCACTGTGATTGGGTAAGAAATCCATTTAATAAATCTGCTATAGAAGCTGCTTATTTTGTGAACCACGTAGCACAAGAACAAATGTTGGAAATGAGAATGGACCGCACCTTGCAGCTGAAACATAATGAAATGGACCTTGCAAGTTTTTGGATTATCTCTCAACATAAGTACCCTGACATTGTCGCAAGGGCAATTCATGTTTTGTTGCCCTTCGCCACCACATACTTATGCAAGTTGGTCTTTTCTTCCTTACTTTAATTAAAAATAAGCAAAGATCCGGATTGAAGAGCGTGGAGCAGAAGCTAAGGGTTTGCCTGTCTGATATTCAGCCCCGAATCAAAGCACAGTGTGCTCGTATGCAAGCGCACCCTTTGCATTGAACGCAGCTAATGTTTGTGTTTTGGGTGGTTTTGTTTTTTGTACCGGGTTATTAAATCTTCATTATACTCTTGGGAATACGCCGAAGCGTATGATGAGTTGGCGGGGCCCATCTTCGCGACTTTGCGCAGGGGGAACACAGAAAGAATGTCGCAGCGGTGGTGAGCCGTTGGCAACGCTGTGTCCAATTTGACCGGCCCAGAAATCTTACCCCAGACATCCCGCATTTGAAGCGATGTCTTTAATCGTCAACCACTACACTATTCCGGCCGATGTAACGATTTTACGATCTTGAAAATTACGAAGTGTTTTAAGTAATGTTGCTTGCGTTGCAAGGTTTGTGAAGATTTAAAAGTTGTTGCTTGTAGTGTGCCGCAGCCATACCAAAATTTCTAGGTGTGCCCTGACGAAAATTTCTGTTATTCTTCAGTCAACAAGACCAAATACTGGAGTGCGAAGCCATCAAAAAGTGATTTTTGAAACATGCTGCAGCATGGTTGAATCCCACTAACGTTGCAGTTAGTGTTTTTTGCGTTCATCTTCCTTTTCCACCTTCTGCTGTTCTCGCAGCGGAGCAGTCTTTGCCCTCGCAGGTCCACACTCACGAAATGTTGTGGATACCGTAGCCATCTACCATCCTTCCTTTCCGGGAAAAGCAAATGTGGACCCTGCTTGCTGTATTGTGACACGCGATTCATGAGGTCCATCGACAGTCAAAATCGTACTTGAGAACGTTTCGGTAAATTGTCAACCGTCATTTCGGTGAATTGTCAACCGTCATGGCAAAAATCAAAAATCACAGCGTCGGTACCATCAGTAAAGTACAAGCTGACAAACGAATGAGAGGCTGTGAGGTCAATAAATGACTTTTTGATGTTCCCTGAATACATTTCAACTTGCAATTTGCTTCAAAAAAAAGTATGCGGAAGCATACTGTATGTCTGGCGGTTAAGTAGTTAAATCACAAATTTTGCTTATCTCAAATTCTGTTGCAGTTGGCTTACGTATTCCTTCAAACCTTAGATAGGAATATGGGGTTTCTGCAAATTTTAATACCAAAATTTTCAATCTAGCATGTGCGATTCTTAAGTTATAGCGTTTTTTCAGTTTAGGAGTAGCGCGCGACTCCCCCAAAACTTCAATCAAGGGGTGGAACTTCAAAAAATTGAAAAAATTAAAAAATATTTTGCAGAAGTGAAAGTTGACGGATTTCCACCCTAAAGATTGCCCAGGCAAGTTTGAATTAAAATTCGCCTAAAAATGCAACACCCTAGTAAGTACAGGCGCAACCAAACCCAAAACTTTAGTTACGTTTATACAGAACATTACGTCATACTAACGTTCATAGAATAAACTTTAAAACCTCGACCACAAATTTTGTAATTGATCCAAAGGCATTTTCTAAGTTCGGAAAAACAAGCAAAGTGTGATTCAGTCGCAGTTTGTAGACATTCGAGTGCTTCATCAGCAACTTTTACCTTGTGCAAAGTTTCCAGTCAATTAATTGAAGTTCTTCAACAGTTCAGATGGCCAATTTATTGTAAAATATCAAATAGAAGAAGTTTATTCTCAAGTAGTCGGTGGTCAACGTTTAATGAATATTATGCAGCTGCTTTATGTTTTATCCATCCGATAAGCCAAAAAATGTCGCACAAAACGCTTGTATTCATGTGCTTTAGATATGCCAGCTCAAAATCGTCCCAGACATGACGACTAACGACCGAATTTTTACCGTCAAATGGCCCACAAAAATGTTTCTACTTAAATTAAATCATCTGGACGTTCAAAACCGTCAAAACATTTAATCTTTTGTTAGCTAAGCGGTACAACTATTGCTAGGGCGGAGCGCCAAAGCCTTGACAATAAACTGATGTTGCAAGTTCCTTGAGTGGGCGAATACGAATGTGAAATTTGACCAAATGCAACATCTGCTGAAATCTACAACTCAAAAATAAATGAATATAAATTTTTGATTTGACATGCAATAAACTCAACATCCATACTATTATTATTACTACTGTATTATAAAGTTTTAAGGCGCTTCGCTACTACAAGATGTTTTTTAGCGCTAATAGGCTACTATTGTTAAGAGCAGGGGTGGGCAATTATGTTCACACGAAGGGCCGCATTTGAAAATATTTTAAAGCCGAGGGCCGCACGTCCGCAGATGTCCAATTTTCCACTCAAATTCAAGTGAAGAGCAAAATAAAAAGTCATCTCGTGCGCACAGTGGCGTTGCGAGAAATTGTAAAAGAGGGGGGCATGTTTTTCACATCTTTCTAAGCGTATTCTTTTTCGGCAGAGCCAATTTGAAGCTGATTGAGAAACAAGAAAGGCTCTAGGGGGGTCCGGGAACATGTTCCCCGGAAACTTTTGAAAATTTGCATGCTGTAATGGCTGCTTTAGTATTTTTTGAGTAATTTTCAGGCAAATTTGTTTAAATTTTTTTACCCTAATTCTGAGGGCATCGCCAAATATCATGCATATTGTTCGCATATTTTCGGTTATGCGTGTCTAAGGCGTAAGGCTCATCGCTATCGAAAAAGTTCGAAATTATCAAAAATTGTATACATCAAAAACATTGTTGAAAATGGCTGGTGGGTAGATGGATATTCCGCTGGATCCGCCCTTGGCCATAAGCTACGGAAACCATCAAAATAAAGAGTCTGGTATATTTCAGTCACTTGGCACCATTACTTTTGTTCTTTTTTACCAAAAAAGTATAGTCAAAATGGGTAGCCATGGCACAATGCCCCCTTTCCCCAAAATACGTTCCTGCGTCCGCAGATGTCCATTTTTTCACTGATATTCAGCGCAGAGCTGTGGAAAAAATTGTCTTTGGCTTGATTCACGCTAGGATTACATTTCCGTGAGTGTCCGCGGGTAATATTTACTGGACTTGTAATTTGTAATATTAATTTGTAATGTTTACTGGACATATTTCGATTGGACATTGACTCGGGTACGTAGGCTAATACGTATTTTTGCATTTGTATGTATGCACTAATTTGTGGGCTGTGATTAATTGTTGCATATGATTTATAGTTTGCATGTCCCGACTCCCGATTTGTGCGGCGTGTGAGTCTCCCATTCTGCCGAGTCTCGATCTCCGGTATGATATCTCGGTACGTGCTTGCTGCGTTGTATCGAATGATCTCGTCACGTGATCGTGATATTTTCATGTTGTAGTTTCGTGAACCCCGTTCCTTCTCCATCTTATCTTGCTGCTTGCTGCTCTGCCAGTCACATTGTCTAATGTATTGCGGATTACTTTATTCGTTGCAAGTGTCTTTCGCAGAAAATCGCTCCTCCCGCTCCAACTCCATTTTTTGTTCCAAGTCAACTCACTCTGTTTCTTTTCCTCAACTCCTATTTTGTTTGGTTTAATACGTTCCTTCAATACAATTTTGTTCACCCTTTTGTTTGCAATTATTTTACTGGATCAAAAGAAAGAAGCGCGTTTGCAAAAGAGACGTGTAGATTTCTGAAAAAAAAAACAGTTGTTCACAAATCTTCGGCTTGCGAAAAAAATTTTCTACTAACCATGCTACAACCTACTTGTATGAAACGAAATCATATTACAGCAAATGGATTGTGATAGCTCAGTTTGTGGAATTTTTCTTGATTTTGAGAAAGCTTTTCATTGTGTAAAAACCATCGAATTCTAATCGACAAGCTGGAGCACTACGGAGCCTGAAGCAATGTGCATAGTCTCTTGCATTTATATTTAACAAACAGATTTCAGAATACGGTCCCAAATGACCTCACCTTTTCCGACCAGCATCTGATTACCACAGGGGTTCCGCAAGGCAGCGTACTAGGGCCATTTTTATTTCTCTTTTGTATCAAAGACTTACCTAAAGCTTGCAATGCAAAAACTGTACTGTATGCAGATGACTCCGTATTGCTCTGTGAAGACAATGACATTCAAAAACTTAAATTAAAAATTGAAACTGAATTCCGTAATATTAAAGTCCGGACCAAACGCAACAAATTTCTATTACTTACAACAAAACAAATTTTATGTTATTTTCTCGAAGTAAATCCACAGCTGTGAATAACTTTGCCATTAACACCAGCGACAGACCTCTAACAAACAAAAATGTCATCAAAAACTTAAGAGTTTTATTTGAAAATAAACTGAATTGGTAGCAGCATATCCAGCACGTCCTGGCAAAACTTTGCATTGCCAGAGGAGTATTGATGAAGTTAAGACACTATGTGCCAGTAGCAGCATTGTGTAGTATACACTTCGGTATTGTTTATTCTTATTTGCAGTATGGTGTATCGTCTTGAGGTAATGCAGCATCTGAATACACAACGAGAATCCAGATTCAACAAAATTACATTGTTAAATTATTAACAAAAACTCCTTTTTTTAGAAAAAAAATTTTACCGATTTACTCGTATTTAAACTTGCTGAAATTTAACATTTTTAATCTTGAAATCTAAAAATTTGTATTTAAATTTCGATTAAAAACTCTTCCTTCATGCTTTAACGAGTACTTTCGACAAGCTGCACAAATTCATGATCATTCAACTAGATTTAGTTTAGAATAGCAACACAATTTTTGTATTACACACTAATTGATGCAGGTACACACAGTGGCTCGTTATCCTAGGTTTTAACGTCATGCGTGGCTTTGTTGCATTACCTTCAACACTGAGTAATTGAGAAAATGTTCGAAGTAGGCTACCTTTTTCTTTAAAAACTTATGTACATTGCAGATTATAAAACATATTTAATTATTAATAATATCATAAAACATAAGCATCCCTCGTGGTCGACGATCAAACCACATACCTTGCTGGTAATTCTAGCAGCTTCCATTGGTTTCTGTATCAGGATGTGAAACAACACGATACATTAAACAAGGCGAGCTTGTTGGTAATCCGACTTTTCCTAAGAACTGCGGGTTCGCTTATTTCAGTTTATATTTTATAGAAACAACGTGAATTATATCGTATCTCACTTCAACTAGTTATTAACTGAGCAAAAAAAAACAGGGCAAAAAATTTTTCCGCGTTCCTCCAGGTTGCGGGTCTTGAAAACAGTAACACGTAAAAGGGGAATGAATTTTTGATGCGACTTGTTTATGATAAAAAAGAAGATTAATACTCCAGTTTCGGGTTATGCAAAGAGTTTCTTTGAATAATTTCCTATCACGCATGTAGCAGAAATTTACTAATTTTTGCCTAGTTTACTACACAATGAACACCAATAAATAAACAATCTTCATTACCTATCTACCGTAGAGTCAAAGCTGGGCAGGGCACTCGGTACTTTAAAAGTAACGACGATATCGATACCGATAACGGTACATTTTATAAAAAGTAACGACGATAACGATGCTCGGTACCGATTTTTGATACTTTTCAAACGAAAACGTTTTCTTGTTTGTTTGTTTTTTTTTTCAACAAAGTTACGACTCATAGATAGTCAATTACCTAGAACGCGTACCGGTAGTGAATACTGCCGTTTTAATGGCGCCATGTTTATAAATTGATTGTTCATGAAACTCATAGCGAAAATGTAGTCTTTCAGTGGGTCATTTCTGAAGTTAAAATAGTTTGTCAGAAATCTTTTATGATTTCCATTTAGGTCTACTCTGCGTAGCTGCGGAGGTGGTGTATTACGATATTCATTCTTCGCTGCATGGCCGTCAAATGATTCGGCAAATTTTTAACAGTTTACTTGCAAAGAGGCGCGTAACCACAATTTTCTTCTGGGGGGCTGACTCTGCCGAAAAAAGTAAAGAACGATTGTTTAGAAATCAATGTTTTTGAGCACTTACAGTAAAATTATATTGATATATCTTTTTTTTTCAGTTTGCTGCAATCCTGTATTAATCGCGGGTCCAGTGGTCACGGATTAGTGATCATCTATGAAGTGAAAATTGTGTTGACTTATAAAAAAAAGTTACCGAAATATCAAGTAAAACAGTAACGACGTTACCGATAAATCGGTACTAAAAAAGTACCATGCAACTCTGCGTAGAGTAGATGATGACAGCCAAATCCATGTAGTGGAAACTTACTGTTACAGAAATTACTTTGGCTAAATTTTTCTTCCTCAAAGCTGCTTTTATTCCATGTTTATTGCATTACGACGCAAACGTACAGTTGGGGCATCTGGCGGAGTGTGAGAGCTCGAGCAAAAGATTCATTGACAGTATTTGCATCATTGCATCACTATAATCCGCACAAATTCAACCGCTATAACTTGCAACACACACATTATATTTTGCTTTCTTTCATATGTAATCTAGTCGATCCTTCAGGTTGCAATTGTAAGCTTGCTCGTGACATGCTCGACAGCTCTTGCTGAACCTCAAAGTTTTTGGAAGAATTCGATGAAAAAACTTGGTCGTTGAAATTGTCAAGACTGTCATCGGAAGATCCCGACGAGAATCGAACTCTGCTCTGCTTTGATTTCACAATTTTTTCGGAATAATTTTTCTTTATCTTGTTATGTATGACGACTCCAGGCGACCCACTCACCAACGTTTTAATGTTCAATAAGCTCCCTGAATCAAGAAAATCAAAAGTCAATCTTTGGACCATAATGCTTGGAACTTCTTGCTATGAGACTAAAGATTTTAGAAGAATCTTCTAATCAAACGTGACCGTAGGAAATAAAGGGAAACAAACAAGTGGAAAAAAACAAAATTTTGATAAAAATGCCAAATAAGGTAATAAACGATAAACAAGGATCTATCATTTATGATTTTGCTGATAAGTATAGGAGATCCCAGTTAAATTGGACATCTCTTACTGATTCAACACATCCATTTCGTGACTGATATGGACGAGTAATCTCTGACTTGCCTTATTGGTGAACTCGCTGTTCTTGAATTCGCCTTACATTTGATGTTGTGCTGTGAACGCCACACAAGATATGAAGAGTGACGTTATCTTACGGAATAATAAATGAAAGAAAGTTTCTTCAGTCTGTTGGTGCTGTTCAGTTGAAAGGTTTTCTAAATCTCTTAATACCAGTTCTATGGTAGATAACCAGTTGTTTTTCTTTTTTGGTCCTACTTATTCCTATTTTATCTACATCCACCTGATGAGCCTCAATTAAGGCGAAACCGATTGTGAATGGATATTTCAATTCATATTACTACCATTTTTGTAATAAATTTAATCTTTTTTAATTTTTACCTTATTTGGCATTTTTATCAAATTTTGTTTTTTTCCACTTGTTTATTTCCCTTCATTTCCTTTGGTGACGTTTGATCATGAAGATTCTCCTAAAATCTCTAGTCTCATAAACTAGAATTAATTTTTTATCATTTATGATTTTGTTGATAAGTATAAAATATTCCCGAAAAATTGGAGATCCATTACTGATTCAACACATCCATTCCTTGAACTTCTTACTAGCTTCAATAAAAAACCTGCAGCCAGAATAATTGAAAACATTTTATATTACTTGACGTTTCAAGATGTCACTCATCCCATTGTCAAAAGTAAAATGAACAGGAGAGTAGCTCGCGATATTCAAACAAATAATGCATTAAGAGTTGTTACATGAAAGCAAACATGTTAGGATCATAACTACTTCATGTATATAACTAACAGCATGAGTTGGGGAATGATGTTTTCTAAAACCAAATTGATTTTGATTGAGTAATTTATATTTGCCTAAATAATCCGAAATTCTGTTGCAAAGCATTTTTTCGAAGATTTTGTCGAATTGCAATAAAATGGAAATAGGGCGATAGTTTGATGCCATTTGTTTACCTCCTTTTTTAAATACTGGAATGACTTCGGCAATTTTCAAGTAGGTGGGAAAAGTTTCTTGGGTAACATTAAAGAATAAATTAAAGAATTCACTCAGTGGAGTAGAAATGACATATTTACTGAGTTTGATAAATTTGGTCTCTATGTCCAATTGTCTTTTAGTTTTTTGGTTGCTGAGTTGATCAATTAGTGTTTCCACTTCATTTGCAGAGGCAGGATCCAAAAAAAGAGAGTTACATGGACTACAGGATTTTTTGGTGTTATGTTCAACATTGGGATCTGCAGGTGGAATTAAATCAGACATCCTTTTCCTACGTTCACAAAATATCGATTAAATTCTTCAGCAATGTTTTGTGGATGTGTTACAATGTCATTATTCACTCCCATGTTTAATTTGTTGGAAATGACAAGCTCAGTTTTGTTTGTTGTTAACAACTTATTTATTGTCTTCCATAGTTTTTCAGGTGACTTCTGATTGGTGCTCAGTGCAGTCTGATAAAAGTTTTGTTTGGCAAATTCACTAGCTCTATTTAGTACATTACGGTAGGCTTTATAAGAATTAAGGGAAGTAGCATTATAATTTTTTAAAAGTTGCGCATACAATCTGTTTTTCTTTTTGATTGACTTAAGCAAACCTTGCGTCAGCCATGGTTTTTGTTGAAGTCTTTTTTCTCTTCTGGAAGCTTTTTTTAGAGGTGCGTGTTCGTTTACCGTGTCAGTGAGAATTGTCATAAACTTGTTAAATTGTGGATCTACTGGTTTGTTGTCAGAGAGCGCGAAATTGTTTATTTTTTTGTTTAAGCTTTCAAGAAAAAGTTCAAGTTGGAAGTTTTTCATATCTCTCACGAAATTGTAAGATTTGGTATTTTTGCAAACGGATTTTAATAGAAAATTAGCAAATGGTCCGATTTGCTAATATATCTGTCACTGCTATCCCTGATTCTACTTTTGTGTCAGCAATGTTAGTATAAATGTGGTCAATTAATGTTTTCGAATTTTGCGAAATACGTGTTGGTAGATCTATCAGACATTTACAAGAACAACTTTTTAGGTTGTTGGCATATTTTTGAATATTGCCGCTATTTTTGATGTTCAGCAAATTAATGTTAATGTCTCCTAAAATGCAATATTTTGCGTTGTTTAGGTTGTAACTATGCAATTTATTTGCTATCATCACCAAAAGAATTTAGGCTATCAACATCGTAACTTGGATGTCGGTAAATCACGCCAACAGCAATTGGTGCTGGTTTTGCTTCAATTTTTATCCACAAATCTTCAACTGCATTTAAGTTTAAGCCAGCTGAATTTACAAGAGTATATGACAATTCTTTTTTAACGTAAAATGCAACTCCGCCCGCTTTTGTCGGACTGTTTTTATGCATAAATTCGTACTCAGTTAGCTTGAAACCATCATTACTTTTGGCATCGTTTAATTTGGTTTCAGTTACCGCGATTACGTCTGGCTTAGTAGAGAGTTGGGAAACGTAAAGAGACAATTTGCAGAAGTTTTTTTGCAAACTTCGAACATTAAAATGCATTACAAATAAATTTCTTTGACATGATTTGACTTTTGATAAAGTTTGGTTAATTTCATCAATTTCGAAGTATTTACAGCTAGCAAATAAGTCATGGTATTCGTTGTCTTCTAAGTCGTTTGTACTGTTGTTGAATGCGGTGTTCTGGTCGACACTGGTAATCGAGGTTTTGTTTGTGTTGTTTGAAGCTGTCAAAGGGTTCGAGCAGCAGCCAGTCGCGAGACTGACACTGTTATTAGTACGCACATTGCAAAACATTGATTGCTGCGTTTTGTGAAAATTGTGTTCATTTACGGCTTTAGGTATGAGCGTTGATGTGATGTTTGTAGCCATTGTGCTGGTGAGAAAAAATTGACATAAACAACACGAAATTATCTAGGCCTAGAGTGCATAATTTGAATCTAAAAATCCGAATCTGCATCAGATACTACAATGTCATTGTATAACAAAGGTTTATAATCAGTTTAGAAAAGTCAATATTTTCGTCATACCGAAACAGGTCATCCGGTGACTTGACGTAGAGCCAATTGCCTGTTCCTTGGTCTTTTCCATTTTCGCCTAAGGGAAAACCATTCTTGTACGCCGATTTTTTCATTCTTATTGCACCGTTTATAGTATGGCATGAAACAAAGTTGCCTTCACATTCTTCTTTAACATATTTCAACAATTAGGCTCGTAAAGGCGTAAGATCTTCCGTGATAAAAGCACTTTTGTAAATTGCATTTTCTTTCATTTTCTTTTTAGCGTATAAGAACTCACTTTTCATTTTGTAGGACACAAATCTGGCGATAATTGGACGAGGCTTAGCAGTTGGACTCTTCTTTTTTTTGCCCAATCGGTGGGCTCTCTGTATGTCATTTCCATTTAGTTCAATACCAAGAATTTTAGCAATGTTTAGGACAATGTCCTCTCCATCGTCTTTGTTGTTGGGAGATTCTTGTATCCCATGAATTCGTGAGGTCTCTCTCCTTCCGTATTGTTCTAATTCATCAAGCTTGTAATTAGTCATGTTTAGAGCCTGTTTTAGTCGCACATTTTCTGCTTTAACTTGTTTCACTTCATGTTTGCTAATTTCTAGTTCTTCTTTTAGCTAGAGATATTACTATTGAGTGAATTTCATATAATCGCTGTCGGTCATCGTCTTTAAAGTTATTGAAGTTGCGGGTACTGCTACTGCTGCAGCAGTTCGAGCTCGAGGTTTGCTGTTTGCTGCGACTAGACATGTTGTTCAGAGAGAATAAAACACGTCCGTTCTCTACGCTGTCAACTTAGAACTGAGAATTTACGTCAAACTAATTGTTACCCACGAAAAACAACTAAGTATTAAACATATACAAAGGCGTGGAAGATTAGTCAACATTAATGTTTGAGCAATTATTTTAAATTAACAGGGTTTCCTTGATTAACAGTTTTCGCCAGTGATCGGATTGTGCCGAAATAATTATTTCATTGAAGTTTATGCTGTGGTCTTGGTTTTCGGTCAAATGCTTTGTGACGTCAGTCTCTTGATTGGGCAAACAGTTTGGATTGCGTTCTTTCAGTTTTGTTAGGAGATTTCTTCTTGTTCGGCCTGTGTATGTGTTTCCGCAAGTGCATTTTAATTTGTGAACGACACCATATTTTTGAAGTTTTTCTTGTCTGTTCTTGTGCTGGAAAAGTTTAAAATCCAAACAAATCTTCATTATACTCGCGTTAATAGCCTACGCCAAAGCGTGTAACGAGTGGTAGGACCCATTTCCGCTACTTAGCGCCTGGGCTTACACAGTTCCGAAGAAACGCCGCAGCGGTGGCGAGCCGTTGGCGACACTATGCCGATTTGACCGGCCCGAGAATCGAAACCCAGACCTCCCGCACCGATAGCCTGTGCGCTTAGCAACTGAGCTAACGGCCGGTTTACTGGAAAAGTTTTAAAACTCGCATGCACTAGTGTTAGTTTGCGATCAAGATTGGCTGTGATGAGAAGTGGCGAAAAAGCGTTTCGGGAAAATGCGTTTATTTCTTTTTGTATGTGATGAGAAGTGGCGAAAAAGAATGATAGATTCAAAAATACCCACTTCATGTTATCGTTATTGTCGGAATTACGTTGACTTTAAATGAATTGTATTTTTATTCAGATACCTTGATATTTGAGAGTCGATAAATACTTTGGAATATCCATTTGTTTGCAGAGTCTTGATCATTTGTTAAAATTCGTAATGGATCTGCTTCCAACTATTACAGATGTTGTGCGCACGATCACGCAAGGTTGCGCCTAGAATTTGTTTATAACGCAAAGGCGTGTAGCTGTTCCACTTTATGTATGAGCTTGCATTTGTTGGCGTTCTATCAATTCTTGTTTCGATGTTGCATTTAATTTTCTTGTGAACAAAATTAAATAGCGAAAAAACTTTCGATGCGTCTTCAATGCTGTCAAACGCTAGAAAGAAATCATCCACGTAACGGTAAACAGTCAATGAATTATTTGATTACTTCATCAACTGCCGAATTCATGCACATATCGGCAAGTGCTGAAGCTAGCACCGAACCCATTGCGACACCATCAATTTGTTTGTAAAACTTTCCGTTGAATTGAAAAGTGAAGCTTTTGCAT